>CAIGRQ010186034.1:0-11596 GCA_903798375.1 Fraxinus sp. D2006-0159
ATTGTTAGCGACACAAAAACCGCGCGAAACAGTTTCATTACAAAGAACACAATCACAAAAACAGTTCACATTTGGCCACTATATAAATACCATTGAACTAATTTAAGCCCATGTTTGTCCCCATTTTCTAAATCTCATTTTTTTCTCAAATTCATTTTCAACCACACATTCTCCCAATGATAATTTTGCTCGTGGGCTCATTAATTTTCCTACTTTTTTAACCACACATCCTTCATAAATTCATTTTTTGAAAAATCTTTTCTAAACAAATATCTACCAAACAAGGCTAAATTTCAAACATTCAACATCACATGTTCTTAAATCGCCAACTACTTGATACAAGTTAATGATTTTCCTAGTAGGATTGTGATTAAAAGTAAATTTCCTTTTTAAATAATTTTTAGCTCTAAAATAGCTTACTTTTAACTAAAAATAAGTTACCTTTTAACTTACTTTAGTGCTTTCAAGTAAATCTTAGCCAAACACGGTTTCACTTTCACAGCATTTCATGAAACATTCATGACATTGAGTTAAAAGATAGATTCAATCAAGCCCTAAATACGCTTCAATTCAATCGGTCTATAAACAAAAAGCTCGACATCTCGGAGTAGAAATTTACCTTCTTAGAGTCCACAATATCAATATTCCCATTGACACACCAAATCCTGACGCCCTTACACCGTCTCGTCTGTAAATCAACATCAACATCATAAAAATAAGTGACATTACAAGTCAAAATTGAGTACTAGTACATAAAAATAAGTAGCAAGGAATAGAAAAGCGCACTGATGAGATCTTTTGAGGGAAGGGGAAAGATGGCGAAATGGAATTTGTCAAAGCAAAGGCAGTGAGCTCCATTTTTTGGAGGGAAATTTTGATGTTACTCCCTGAAGATGGTGAGAGTTTATGCCTTGGCTGGTGTTTCCTTTTCCACCCATTTGTGCCGAGGAAATGTGTGTCATTTGGAGCCACATTCAGCTCGTGCCCAATCCACACCGCTAACTTTTTAAAAATAATCATATTATTTCAATACTCAAGTGAAAATGGCTTGACGAAAAAAATAAAAAAATATATATATATACACACACACACACACACACACACATTGACACACTCTTAATTGGGATCCATCAGTAAGGATGTGTTTGAACCACATTATTTTGGAAGAATGTATTATGAAATAGTAGGTTAATGGAGAATGTGTGATTGAAAAAGAAAGAAAATTTATTAATATGATGTAAAATATTATTTTATTAAAAAATGTGTGGTTGAAAAGAGTAAAAGAATAAAAATAAAAATTTTAATATGACTCAAACAGGGCTAATCAATAATTATTAAAGTGTACTGAGTTTTTCTATGTTTTGAGACTACTAGAAATTTTATCGTGCTCTTGTTTGATTTCCATTTTATCAAAAAATTATTTTTTTCAAAATTCATTTTCAATCGTACATTTTTCAATAAAATAATATTATACGTAAATCGAAAAAATTTCTTTATACAAAAAAAAAAAAAAAAAAAAAAGTTTAAGAGGGTGTGTGGTAGAGATTAAAATCAGATTAAAATTGAAAATATAGCCGTTATTGTTGACTTTTATTAGACGGGTGGGATCCAATAACGGCCATATTTTCAATTTTAATTGAATTTTAAGCTGTACCAAACAGGCTCTTAATTGGGATCCATCAATAAATAATACAAATATCAATAATTATTAAGTTGTACTGAGTTTTTCTATGTTTTGAGACTATTACAAATTTTATCGTGCCCTTGTTTGATTTTCATTTTATCAAAAATTTATTTTTTTCAAAACTCATTTTCAATCATACATTTTTTAATAAAATAATATTATACGTAAATCGAAACAAAAAAATCTTTATTTTTAGCTACACATTCTTTAAAAATCACTATTCAAAAATGATTTTTTTTTTCCTCTAAAAATGGGGCTCAAACAAGTGCCATATTTGACTGATTATCATCCCAACGTGTAAGAAATGGACTTGACGTGTTTAAAATAGAAAAAAAGTCAAGGATTCATTGATTCACTTAGATAAAAATGTGATCTTTTTATCATTGATTCCACTAATTTAACCCTTTTGACTCTGTGAAGTTTACTTTGCAGATCGATGCTTGAGCTGGTCATCTGGTGTTTAAAACATTGCTTTTTGGAATGTCAATGTGTTTAGTTAAGCTTGAAAGGTGTTCCAAGTGCAAAAAGTCGATCTTCTAAGGCAAATGTCCTCTTCACTTGTAACGATAATTTTTTTGCCTTTCAAAAAACATGCTTTCAGTAGAACACTTCAACAATTTTGTCAAGTTTAGTACTTCAATTTTAGAAAAGAAGAATAAGTTAGATTCATATCATCTAATTGAAGTTGAAACAAGATATGCGTCGAAATATGTCAACTAGGTGTCTCGCCCACTGTCGACTATAAGGGATTTAACAAAATTTTGGCAAAATTTTCTTGTAAAATGCTGTTTTAAAGGTAAAACTCCTACCAAATTTTCGTAAATCCCTTTTTGTCAAAAACAGGTCACAGTTAGCCTTAATGATGGATGCAAGTATTCGTTATATTGTTGAATACTTGAACTGAACTTGCATCTAACAAGAACAATTAGGACTGCATCACTCAAAAATTTCATTACAGATATCCCACTCTAAAAATTCACCAACTTATTTAATTGTTGCAATCATTATAACAAATTGTATTTGAGAAGTAGAATTAAGGAAAGAATCAAATCACACTTCAGGCAAAAGGATGGAAATTTCCAAGAGCATAATTGGAGGACTATCCTAACCTGATTCCAGATCATGCTATAGCAAACTTGTACAAACATACAACAGTTCATTGACAAGATATACTCTAATTGACAACTGAAACTATTCGGTTTATCTTGTACCTAATCCGACCTAAGGTGGATTAAAAGAAAAGTTTTGTATTGTATATACCAGCCAATACAATCTATTATTTCACAATAAACTTGAACTAATTGTTTTGTCAACTAGCTACAAGCTCACAGAAGGGATGTCATACTGTTTTTCCAGCTAAAGGATCTCCGACTCGTGCGTGGAGGAGTGAAACTAAGGCCAAACATCTCCTTGAGGGCTTCCCCTTGCTCTGAGAACCCAATCAGCTTTGCAACAATGGCTGCACTATCTGAGACGTGATTCATATCTTTAGTGTCACTCCAAAGATGATGGACCAGCTGCAACCTCCTCTGTTTTGAGTTCAATTTTATACCCCATCTCTCGTAAATTTTGTTCCTTTCTTCTTCTGTATATCTCTTGTAGATAAGCTTGCTTAGCATCTCCCTCTCACGCCGAAGATTTTTCATGCTGTCACTCCAAGAAAACAATATACTGGAATCATCAGTCGGAAATAACTAATCTGAGGCTGAATTATTACAGGAACACAAAATTGAAAGAGGTGTGTATCTTCAATGTACTATATGTTTATATCGTTTTCATGGGAGAGACAGATATTCAAAATGGTCTTACATCTTCATTGCTTCAGCACTTTGATATACAAATAAACCAAGTAAAATGTGAAACACAGCTACAGTTTATTTCTATAATGAGAATAAAAGAGAAACAGAAGATACCTTGATGCCAACGTGAGTGTGTGGCCATCTTGTACAGTTGGATTTCCCTCAGAAAATGTCTCCTTGAGGAATAATAATCTCCTGTGTTCTACCTCCATGTAAATGGAATCTGCCATGTCGCCTTTAAAAAGGAGGAAGAAGTATGTCCTATGTACCAATGAAACATTGCAAGCTTGCCATAATTCAATTATCGATCCCCGCAGCCTCTCAAACTTCAGAAGCCAATTTGAAGGAGCTCCTGAAGAATCATGCCTTGCATCCAATTCATCTTTGACACTCTTTTGAGCTCTTGATTCGGGCTCTTGAACCTAGATATATGAATACAGTAGAAGCACGATAATCATGAATCCCAATATATTACAGTATCTTTTTCACAGGATGCAGCTATTTAAATAAGTGGAGAAAATTATTAATGGGAAGAAAAAAAGTATGAAAAGGGGAAATTGAAATGTTACGAGAACAAAGCAGTTAAGAGTTCTGGAAACTGTCACCTGATCATCGAGCTTGTCTTCATTCTGAAGCTTAACCATCTCCCTGAGTCCTGCTACAAATGAACCAAGGGTAGGAATATCATCATCTCCATGGAAGTTGTCCTCGGCTTCTACTTCATCGGGAAAACTGCTAGCATGGGAAGACTGTGAATCATTTCTGGACAAACTCATACCATTCACACCATATATCGATGGGGGAAGCATCCAGTTCTTCCTTTGGAAGCCTTCTGGTCTTCCTGGGAAGCTTTTTCCCATCCCAGTTGGTGGTGGGGTTGTTTCAATTTCTTCTGCCATCTCAAAGTCGGGAGAGTCAGTCACTAAATTAGGTTTATAACTATCGCTACTTGTCAATTTCAGTTTTCCAGAATCCAATATATTGATGGACGAGGACAATCCATCCCCACAAGTGCTGGCTAGAGACTCCATGGTATTTTGCACATCTTGCATTTTATGCTCCAACGTTCCACGAGAGCAACCATTTTCAACGTCAGGATCTAGTGATAGGACAGGATTGGAAGCACATCTACTACCAGACTCCATCAGTGTTGACGTTCTTCCATCATTCTCACTATTTGACAAATCTTTGTCCATCTCAATACATTGAACATCTTTACAAACTTCACCAGAATCTTGATTAACTCCTACTGGGAGATTATCTCTTCCTTGACTCAGATCAGCCATAACATAAGATGAAGAATGATCCTCACTGTCTTCTGACAGTAGTTGGTCTGACCTTGCATCACTCTTGATGATGTCCTTATTACGAGACTGAATTCCATTAAGCTTCCTATAACTTACTTTTCTATCATGATGATTGGTTCCACGCAATGACCTTGTAGCTGGATATACATTTTCCCGTGCATTCTCTCCTTGCAATTTAGGAGGACATCCAAGGGCATTCTAGAAAATTAAATGACATATAAATTAATTAGTAATCATATGGTGCAACCCCTAGAGGTCTCTGTATGTGTATGAGTGTGCAGGAAGAAAGAGGGAAGGGAAGGGGGAAACATATAAATTTGTTTGAACTCTAATTATTTCCAACCTCTTGCAACAATTCCTCAACATGAGATCTAGCAAGATCTAGCTGCCTAGTCAGCTCCTTAACCTCTTTCTCCAACTGCAAATAGTATATCAGGAAATCACGTTAGCATGCTGCAAGTAATTTGAGAGCTTCTTGTTAGGAAATATTATTTAGAGGACTGGCTTAGCAAATTGAAAAATTGCTATTTATTTTATCCCAATCAGAGAAGATACGTTCTAGTATACATATCAAGAGGCAAACTAGCAGGAAATATTATTTAGAGGACTGGCTTAGCAAATGGAAAAATTGCTATTTATTTTATCCCAATCAGAGAAGATACGTTCTAGTATACATATCAATAGGCAAACTATAGCAATGTCAAGTACTTCTAGAAATGTTATTCTTCTTGTAACATGCTTTTGACTGCTGGTTTATAGAAAATTGAGATTTTCATAAGCAAGCATGTAAAGAAGGCATCTTGTTTCAGTGAAATTAAAACAGAATCCCAACCATTTGAAACATTAAAGAAGAAAATATACTATGGATTAAATTAAACAGAAATCATTAACCTTTTCAATCTGTAGATCTTTCTTTCTAAACAGTGCTGCATGATCACAGGTCAGTCCAGGAGTTCGCAGCTCACCCTCCAACCTGGCTACCTCCTTTTGTAGATGTTTCACCAAGGCCTTATCAGACATTACTACATTGACCTGTGCATTTGTAGTTACTTCCTTTGCACAGCTAGCAAATAAAAGGGTATTTCTTGATTGCTCAACATGGCATCTTGCAGGGCTCAAAGTGCAAATGATGGTAGTTCTTCCATTGCCTCCCAAGGCAGGTTGCAAAATCCGTGTTAGCTTAGAATCCCTGTAATTGACATGTCCATGCCTTCCTTTGCTGCATTTAGCGTATGGCTAAAGTTAAAGAGTTATACATGGCTTAGGACTACACAATCATACAGTTAGTAATTCAAAGAGTGGTAACGTGTGAGTAGAGAGAGATAGAGTTGATATCCCCATCTTTACCGAGAGAAAAGCATGTCTCCCCAATGAAATCCACCTTAAATGGAATTCTTAGTGGAAAGGGGAAAAAGAATGCCCCTATAATGTATAATTCTTGTGGGTGGAGGAAGTAAAAAAATGGATAAATTCAGTTTTCATCCTCAGTGAACTAAGAAGAAAGGAACTACCTCCAAATAACATATCAGATAGGATAATGGTTGTTATATTTGAGATAGAGTCAATTCAAGCAAGAAGCCAAAGCAAAAGAAGAGAGGAGAGACAAGATTAGTCTACCTTAGCTTGCGAATCACTGTTCCTAAAGTTAGTAAACTACGATTGATGTGGCAGCCTTCTTTCAGCCTTTGCCCAACTGATAACGATTGAGATGCACGCTCACTTCCAGCCAGATCAACAAAATTCTGTAGGCAAAAACTAGATAAATTGTAATTTTAAAACTCTTCCATTTTCAAATTCGAAGCGTGGAATCAGTTGCATATATTCATCATCAAATCCACAAGTCAAAATGATTGCCAATACCACACTAGCAGAAAGGGTGGCTGAGTTGTCTTTCCCTAAAAACTCGCGAGCTGAACTTTCAATCGTCTGAGAACAACCAAGTATAAATTAGCTAATAATAGGACTTCCGGGGACTGCTCAGAAATTTAAGTGAAAAATTAAAGAACCAGAGAGAAAGAGGAGAAGGCATGCACCAATCTAAGAATTTGATGAGATCTGGAGCTTGTTTCATTCAAGGACGTCTCCCCAATTTGTCTTTGTGCTATGAGAATGAACCAGAAACACAATTATTCTATGTGATTAGGTGGTCAAGATGTATCAATGAAGAATTGATAGCCATAACACTCCCCCTACCTTCGCAGATGGATAAAAGTTCCTTGAGATGACTCCAATCTCTCAGGGTTTCTTCTGTCAGTTTCTCTATAATAATTCCTCGCTGGAGAAATGGATCAATAGGTAAAAAAGAAATGTGTGTGCTTATATGAGAAAGTAAGCACATTAAAAATCACCTCGGGATCATCAAGCAGTCTGAGTGGAGTATTGTCACTGCTGAGGAGGTCTTTAACAACTTCGTTGTAAATTTCCATAGCAGAAAACTTCAACACAAATGCTCGTTCCTCATGCTAGAAAAAAAATAAATAAATAAAGGAACAATTAATTTTTCAGAAATAATTATAGAAACACAAGCCCTATAAAGTTCCAAAGGAAAGAAAAATATTTTATATTGCTATCCATGTAAAGGAACTGATGTTAACACCATATTTATTATTTAATACCTTTTGTATGTAATCGTAAATGTCAGCCACGGCATACTCAGTAATCCCATTCATGGTATATGTCTTTCCGCTGCTTGTTTGGCCATATGCGAAAATAGTAGCTGAAATTGAAATTTCTATGTGAGTTAGAACACTTAGCTTGTCATCTGATAAGCAAGGCCAACAAATTATTGAATAAAAAATAAAAAATTAGGTCAATAAACAAAAAGCAAAGGTATAATATCATGCTTACAGTTGATGCCACCAACAACTGAAAGGGCAATGTCCTTTGCTCCTTCCTCATAAACTTCCCTCGTGCTGCAGTCACCCCTAAATACTCGATCTGCCCTCAAAACACATTAAAAAGACAGCAACAAGGGAAAGGAAGTAAGATTAATAGTGATTACAATTCTCAGAAAACAAGACGCTAAATATATCTATGACGATTAACACACAAGTCTCAACAGGCCCCTTTTTATGTCTCTAGTAAACAGAAAGATTTCATACAAATTACTTGACTATAAAGTCGCATCAATTAACGTGAGTTTAAATTATCATTACTGTCCTAAAATCACTCCTAAATCCTGACTAAATTAACCAACTATAATCATTATTGAGAAGATCTGTCAAAAGAATCCAACAATGTGCACTACAGACCGAAGGGAGGAATAATGGGATACTTGCAGAGTAGGATTCTTTGTAAAAGAAGCAAAGAAATATTGATATGAAAGAAAATGAAGGCATTTCCTTACCAAATGAGTAAGCTGTGGGAAGTCCAGACCTCTCCTGGAGGCTGTTCCGGTACAAAATGGTGGTTGAATTAATGCATTCCCAATCCACAACTTCATCCTGTGCGATTTCTTTCTCGCTCAAAGGCCTCAAACGCACCAACACCAGAATCTTTTCTTCATTTCCATTGCCCCCAACTTGCATCCTCTCCCAATTCATCAATTCTTCTCCACCAATAGCCCCCATTTCTCAACACCCACTCCAGTTAGCCCTCAAAAACCAACTCCGAACACACCAAACGTGAAATTACTATAATTAAAGGTCCCCGAAACCACTACACAGAAGTGAAACTAGTACAGAACTTCTCAATGGTCCATTGCTAGCAGAAAAGGGCCAGAAAGTTAGGCTGTTAAAAGACAGGGTTGTTGAGTTTGCATTAGAAATTCTGCCGCCGGCGACAAGAATTAATCTGCAACGCAACAGAAAATACTAATTATATAATTATTAACAACTGCTAAAATATTGATTAAGCTAAAAACATAATAATTCAAAGGGGTTAGCTGCGATTAACCATTTTGATTAAGCTTTGGCCTTAAGCCTTTTCTTTCAACAGAAACCTAAAATTCTCTTTCGATGGAGTCAGAAATTGGTAACAGACAGCTCTGCCTAATGGTGACCCCAATAATCCTTCAAGTCCAAGTAAGATGCTCTTTAAAATAATTTTCCAAAAAGGCCTGTGGAAATTGAAATATACACAAGAGTACACCTTCGGGTATCGTTTTCGTCCAACGTTGGTGAAATGATATTTCTTGTTGAAGGGTCAGAGCTGAAGCTTCCTTTCTTCAAATGTAAAAATAAAAAGAAATCCAATACTAACCGTTATAATTTCCATAACCAAATGTAAAAACCGTCGTGAAACTGCTCAAACCATTGATCAGTGAATCAAAATTATCGTGAAACTGCTCGACACTGCTAGATTTGATTACGGCATAACGTCACTCCGATTCAACGGTAAAAAATGAATCCGCCAAAAATGAGCGACAAATGCACTAAAAACAGAAAGTATTTTTGGATTACTAGTGTCGGTTAGTAAGATCATGTGAAGCTGAGCTGGTTTTCCTTTAAAAAAGCATGCTGAAAAATCAACATTTTTGAAACTGAATTGAAGTGTGAACTTGAAAATTTGCAAATTACTTTACGCGTTGAATAGAGTAAATAAAACAAATACGGCTGGAATACATAAAAATGGCCAAATGAAATCGTAAAATTCGGCGATGATCTCAATCCACCCCTTCCCCTTGCCTCCACGATCTCAATAAAATTTCAAATCATAACAGTGCCGTTCTACCATACCAGTGGAAATTGATAAAGAAAAGAAGAATGCTCTCAACTTCCAAAAGAAACCGCCTTTCTCACTCTCTATACATCTATCTTTCTTTCTCTCTCACATAAGTACACACACATGAACGTGGGAACTACGACGCTTATCGGGGAAAATTTGAAGCGGTGTCAACATAACCGTTGCGCCACCGGAATAAACACGAAATGAAGATTTGGACTTTGCTTTATTTTAAAAAGTACATTTCTGGTCACTGAACTTTCAATAAATTTTCAATTGGATCATCCAGCTTTAATTTATCACAAATTAAATTTCAATTTGCTTTCAATATTAAGAGTCTGTTTGGTAGAGATTAAAATTGGATTAAAATTGAAAAATTAACCGTTATTGTTGACTTTTATTAGATGAGTGAGACCCAATAACGGCCATATTTTCAATTTTAATTGGATTTTAATCCGTACCAAACGGGGCCTAAATTCACAATTCAAAAATTTTATAGGTCACACTTTGTTCATCGATCACAATGAAAAAATAAAATTTACATAAATACATAGGGCCCGTGTGATAGGGATTAAAATCGGATTAAAATTGAAAAACTAGCCGTTATTGTTGACTTTTATTAGATGAGTGAGACCCAATAACGGCCATATTTTCAATTTTAATTGGATTTTAATTGTTACCAAACAGGCTCTAAGTATCATCGGTAACTAATAGATTTGTAAAGATTTTATTAATGGATGGATCTTAAAAGATTTGGATGTATTTCAAGTTTAAAAATACATATAACAAAATCTTTTGAAATTTCCACCATATTTAATGAAATTTGTGGTAATCTATTTAAATCAACAAAATTCATTAAGATTTATAATATTTTAAAATCCATCAAAATCTCAGTTGAGTTCAATTATTTAAAATGATTTTTTAGTCCGTCACTTTTCATTTTTATAGCACGAGTGATTTCATATAAAGTGTATTTAGAAAAGGAATCCTACTCATACTTCAAAAAATTTCAAGAATTATATAGATTATAGAATAATGATATCTAGGGTGTGTTCGGTAGGGATTAAAATTGGATTAAAATTGAAAAATTGATCGTTATTGTTGACTTTTATTAAACGAGTGAGACCCAATAACAGCTATATTTTCAATTTTTATTGAATTTTAATTCATACCAAACAGGCTCCTAATATCAGTAGTGTTAGACATCAGTCTATGTGGCATTATGTAATACGTTCAATTAAAAGTGAAATTATATTAATCATGTCATTTAATGTCACTAGTAAATAGTAATACCATATAGAATGATGTTAAACTCCGATAGTACTAAATAACACTACTCATAAATTATATTACATTAGCAATTATTGAGTTTCTTCCCATCATATGACAAAAAGAGAGGAGAATGTCGAGTAGGCTAAAAACTTTTGATTTCATTACAAGGCTCCTTCTCCGCGGAAAGTCGGACTAATTATACTAATTACAAGGATGGACTATTCATGATTTCAATGACAAAAAAGGGAAGAAAACTATGATAATGCCGTGCACGTCTGCACTCGAAAAGATAGAAGAGTCAAAGTTATAATTTTGTATATTTTTCCATCAAGAGAGAATGTGGGAGAGTGGGAGGGAGGTATCAATCATTGAACTCATGTGTAGAAAATTTAAAACATCAATTCGAGGAGTGTTCTAAAGTATCTCGACTATCGGAATTAAAAAATATATATATAAAAAAGACGATACTTTAAAATTCATTTAATTAATTTTATAAAAGTACTTCTTCTACTTAGAAGAGTTTGTAAAGAAAACTGATTAATGTGATATGTTCAATTTTCCATGAAAAAGGAAAATGTTTTCCATTTCCACCATTAGCCCCTGTTTGGGTCATATATTTTTTTTTTCATTTTCATTTTTCTACTCATTTTCAACCATATATTCTTCAATAAAATAATATTTTTCATCACATCAATAACTTTTTCTTCTTTTTCAACGACATATTCCCCATCACATCAACCAAAAAAATGCATTCTTTTGAAAATAATGTGCATCAAACAGAGTGTTGTTTGATAGGACAAATTTGGCTTGAAAAAGATTTTCCTGTCCAAATTCCTTGTTTTGGGGGTTGTGGGAAAATGATTTCCGATCTG
>CAIGRQ010186072.1:0-10490 GCA_903798375.1 Fraxinus sp. D2006-0159
TGAGTCACTGTGGGCAAAACAAATTTCAGGCAAGAATTTTGCAATCAAACATGTCAAAACAATGGAAAATTGAAAAAGTTTTCCATTTTCCATGGAAAATGTAATCAAACAGGCCATAAATGTTGTTCAACTAATGGAAACGATGAGTTGGCACATAAAAGTGCTTATGTGGCGTTTAATTTTGTCCAATTCAACATCTAAAAATCTAGTTGGTCTCTTAAGTATACACTGCATGCAAAAGGCATCTAAACCTTTAGCATGTCAATTTCTAGTTTGTCCTAACTAACGAAAATGATAGATTGACAATGGAATTATTGGCATTTCATTCAACTCAGCATATGCCTTGAAGAAAAATAAAATATCAAAAATTTCATCTAACTTAGCAAATTTATTTATGAGGGCGGCAAAATGACTATTGTAATGTGCATAAGGTAGAAGATGGTACCAAGGTAAGGTTGGGGCGTGGGTTTACCATTGGGGATAAAGGGCAGTGGGAATGATCTTTCGACTGTTTATTTGAGTCAATGGCAGTGTTAAGGGACGAAGGACTAACACGGTACATGTTGTTTAGTTGAAGGACTAAAAATTCACCTCTAAAAGCTTATGGACCTTCTGTGTCATGTTATATAGTTCAAAGAGAATAGATTTTTTGAGTTGGACGAAATTAATTGCCACACACAAGCAATTCTATCTCCCAATGCATCATTTCCGTTAGTTTGAATAGCATAGACAGTTGGAGGAACTAATTTGGACATTTTATTAAGTTAAAGGACTAAAAATATACGTTTTAAAGTTTAAAGACCTTTTTCGTATAGAATGTAAAGTTTAAAAACCTACCAAGTTTACCCAGTGCACACTCACGATTAGAGACTGCGGATTCCTACGTCAATAACAAAAAAGGTATAACAAGCAGAATATAATACTTGACCTTATAAATTGTTAGACAAACTAAACCTACCTAACATATTGTTTACCATTATAAATTACATCTAAAACAATTCAGCAGCTTAACCAATAAGATGACATCTCGAGTAAAATGAAATAAGAAAGACAACTTGCGTATCACCTACCTTAAAGAAATCAAACTTCTTTGTTTCTTTTGAATCATTTCTCAAAAAAATTATATAAAATTCTTTTCAAGGCCAAGAACAAGAATTTCTCTCTAGTTCTCCACATTATAAATTAATCTTTGTCATGTCTATGTAAACATGGCACGTGTGCTGCCTAAAGTGCATTTTTTTGGGAGAAAAATAATAATGACAGGCATATTCTTTTTTAATATTTTAAAATGGAAAAATTGCAGCAGCGGTCCCTGACTTTTTCAATTTTTGCAGACTTTACCATAACCTTTAATTTGTGTCAACAAATGTTCCTAACCTTTTGAAAATATGCAGCAGAGGTCTAAATGGATGAAAATCGTCCATTTAACCATTAGTTGACAAAAAAAGTTGATTTTGAAAAGAATTTAAAATGGGTAAAATGGTAATTTTGCTATTTACCATATTAAATAAACAAACAAAAAAATTAAAATTAATCTAAAAAAATAAAAAACCAAAAATAAATAAAAATAAGACAATAAATAAAAAAAACGTTATCTTCTTACCCACCCACGTCCCCTCACAACCCTAATCCCCACCCCAACCCTGCCCCTAAAAATCAACTACCACGATCGTCGGCCAACTTCCAAACCACAACCAACAATAAAAAATCTAGCAAAATGATCAACCCATCAAAAAATAATTAGCAAAATCCCTCTACGTTGGCTTATCTGCAGACCACCGTAACCTAGAAAATTTGACCACAATAAAATTTGACCACTGTAAAACCAAATAGTGCAACCCCGACAACCCTTCAATTTCGATAACCCACCAGTTGAAATGTCGAGAAAAAAAAAATTCCCATTCCATATTTTACTTGACAGATATTATCCATTCCCAAAATAGCTTGATATATGCACTTATGTTGAATTGATGAAGAACTAATGAGATTTGATGCAAAGAAGCTTCAGTTTTAATTTAAAAACATTCAAGTCTCAATTCGTGGGGTTCAAGAAGGGGTAAATGTGTTGGGTTTATTTTGTTTTGGGATGGAGGTGTGGATAGGGTTAGGAAAGATGATTAAATTGTTGGGGAAGGCCATTGGAAGCGACGATAGTGACAACGGTGGTGGTGATGACAAGTTGTGGTGGCCAAAAGGTTTATTTGGTTTGGTTTAGGGTGGTGGTTGGGGTGGGTGGGGTGAAGAAGGGAGATAATGAACAGTTTTTAGTTTTATCTTGTTTTGTTTTAATTATTTTAAGGGATAAATAGTAAAGTTACTATTTTACCCATTTTAAATTTACTCAAAATCAACTTCTTTGGTCAACTAATGGTGTTTTCATCCATTTGGACCACTGTTGCATATTTTCAAAAGGTTAGGGGACCTTTGTTGGCACAAATTGAATGTTAGGATAAAGCTACAAAAATTGAAAATATTAGGGATTATTGCTGCAATTTTCCCTTTTATAATTCATATATTAAGGCTTGTTTGAGTCACATTATTTTAGAAAAATGTATTCTGAAATAGTAGATTGATGGAGAATGTGTGGTTGAAAAAGAAGAAAAAATGTTTTTGAATGTTTATTACATCACCTTTAAAGAAACAAAATGTGATTATTACAAATTCAAGCAACATGGAACATATTATTTTATTAAAAAACGTGTGATTGAAAATGAATAGAAAAATGAGAATGAAGATTTTAATGTGTACCAAACATGGCCTTAATGTAATTTTAGCAATGTGCTGGCACTTCTGTTTCAAATAAATTATTAGTTAATTAAAATACGCAAGTTGGATTCAAATTTCCTCTCATTAAATGCCGCGAATAACAGAAGAGAAAAATCTAAAACATTTAATGAAGTTTACTAGGATTTGTATTTGGACAAAATATGTTGTTTTTTAATACAAAATGGCGTTACTACCAATACTAATGCAGCGAGTTCGTATTATAAAATATGAAATCTTGTAAAAGGGAATACACACTTTTCACCTGAGAATTCTTCGATAAGAACTAAGAAGATTTGAACAAAAATGGCTACCCTTATTTGCCCTGAACACCCTTCTCCAGTTGCAGACGCAGAAGCTCTAAGGAAGGCTTGTCAAGGTAAGTCTCTACGTAGTATTGACATACGTATAATAGACATCCCAAGATATCCTTCAATGTTTCGATTTTGTATGGAATGTGAAGAGTAGAAGAAACCGAAGAATTTCTTGGGATTTCTATATTATGCTTGGCCGTGTCTAAGAGCATATAAGTTGAAATGATTCTTCCTTTTACCAATCAAAACCCCTTCACCACATACCATTTTTTGGCTAAAAAGGACCATAGCAAGTATACTTTTTGGTACACACCAAGCACATGTATACATATGGTCCTTGTTTGAGCATAGAATGGCAGATTTTCATGAATCATGGTTGGAGCCTTGAACTTCACTTGTACTATATCTTCTGGAATTTTCAACCTTTTTTTGGACTGTTCATACTCGTCCAGCATTTGATTTGTTTGATCTGGTATCAGTTACGGACTCGCCGTGTTTAAGTTTTAATTTATTCATTTTATCTTCTATTCTTTTACATATGTTTTCTGATCAATTGCTTAGGATGGGGAACTGATGAAAAAGCAATAATTTCGATACTTGGGCGAAGGAATGCAATTCAAAGGAAGCTGATAAGGCAAGCTTACGAGGACATGTATCAAGAAGATCTTGTCAAGCGTCTTGAATCAGAGCTATCCGGAGATTTCGAGGTTCTATGTTCTTCTTGTTTCTTTTCCACTATACACGGCTTTAATGATTTCACGTGTAAAGGTGAGCTAGGCAGCCCATTTCCTCTTTGTCTTAGAGCACGCCCCCCACACGGACAGGTGCTATGGACCAGTCTATCTCGAGAGGTAGGCTGTGCTATGCATCTGCTGACGCAGAAGGGAAGTAAAAGATTTTCCAGCGTAAATCTTGAAAATAAGAAAACTGGAATTCACAAAAATAAAAAAAAAAATAAACGAAACTTCTATACTATTTCAACCTGACGGAAAAACGTTCAAAAGCCTTGAAATAAGCGTTGCAAAAAACCCTAAAAGCATAGAATAGTAAAATATTACAAAAATAACGAAAACTCAAACATGAAATACGGAAATTAATTATTCGAAGGTCTAAATGAAGGAATTTGGCTAAAATCCCGAGATCTTGGGCTTTGTCCTAAGTCCAATTTTTCGAACCGTTTCCAATAAGCCTGCCAAATTTCAGCTCATTCCGATACCGTAGCGACATATAACAAAATTGTCCCTGAAGCGATTTTTTTTTTGTTAAGTTTCTGTTCAGTACTTCTTCGAATTTCAAAGCTAGTTATCCTACATCATCTACACACCTATGACCCGTCGTGTGGGGGCCTGTTAAGGGGAATCAAGGATTGGGTTTCCCATCCTTTACACATGTAGTTGGAAGTGGTTTACAATAAAAGCATTAAAGTCAACGGTGGGCCCATACCTTTACACGTGTGGTCCCGCGCGAACTTTTCATAAGAACTTTTTGTTTGTTGAATTAAGGGTCTATTTGATTGTAAGAGTGAAATTTGAGTGGAAAGAAAATGAATTTTAGAGAATTGAATTGCTTATAATTGTTTTCTTGGGAATTATCAATTAATTGTGTTTGATTGATATAATTTTCTACTTGAAAAATGTTGAAATTTTGGATATGTTGGTATTCGTGGCTTTGCTTTTCATGAAAATTTTCCATTAAAGGGAAAATCTTTTTTATAATTGTGGATAGAATTTGTTTCCATTACTGAAAAGAAAAAAAATCTTGACTGGAAAACCCTGGAAAAAGTAACCGTGTGAGCCAAATCAAGAAAATAAATTGCATGAAAAATTTAGTGTATCAAACAAGCCAAAAGTGGAAGATAGAATTCCTTTTCCGTTTTCCATGAAAAATTTTGTTGATTCAAACATGCCCTAATGAATGAGAAAACCAACTACTCCAGCTAAGAAAAAGGGACTCTTATCAACAAAAAATAGAGTAGAAAAAAGAGATAGAAGTGAGGTGCATGATATAAAAATGCGTTGTAAATAAACTTCTGCCAACTCTTATTCCAAGATGGATTGGTTAGACTTTGTGTATATCAAATGTCAATTGGGCCTCAATATCTTTAGTCTTTAATACTATCTTACAATGATGACATTTATGTGAAACACTGAATGAACTCAGAAAGCTGTGTACCGATGGATTCTGGATCCAGAAGATCGGGATGCTGTATTGTTGAATATTGCTATCAAGCAATTACCAATCTCGGATTATCGTGTGATAGTTGAAATTTCGTGCATTCGGTCACATGAAGAGCTTTTAGCTATCAAACGTGCCTACCAAATTCGCTACAAGCATTCTGTGGAAGAAGACTTGGCTCAACATACAACTGGTGATATTCGCCAGGTACGTAACAAGTTCATCACATAGAATTCTTTTCTTTCCTAATGTCCACAGCGATTTATGAGAATACGGAATAATGCTCAGTGGCTGTGATAACTTTATTACAGCTTCTGGTCGGGCTAGTGAGCGTATATAGGTACAATGGCAAGGAGATTAATGCGAGGCAAGCAAGTTCTGAGGCTGAAATACTTCACCGTGTTACCTCAGAAAAGGCATATAATCATGAAGAAACTATTCGAATCATAACTACGAGGAGTAAGGCTCAAATCCTAGCCACGGTGAATCACTTCAAAGATGATTATGGCACATCAATTACCAAGGTAAAAGACACAATTATTCATCTTATTGTATCAAACTTTTAGATTTTTCTTTCCCATTGTTGAAGTGAAGAAAAATGTAATTACTTTTGTCTAATTGTAATTGTTTTGAAGCATTTGAGGGATGATTCAAGTCACGAATACATATCTGCATTGCGCACTGCCATCCGATGCATTTGTGACCATCACAAGTACTACGAAAAGGTGATTAATACTTGATCCAATGAAAAACTTTCTATCAGTTCAGAATACTGAAACGGACTCATGGACGCTATTTACATTACAGGTAGTTCGTTGTGCACTTAACAAGCCCGGGACTGATGAGGACTCCCTCACTCGGGTTATTGTCACGAGTGCTGAGAAAGATTTGAAGGAAATCAAGGAGCTTTTCCATAAGAGAAACAGCAGGCCTCTTGAGCATGCAGTGAAAAAGGACACTTCGGGTGACTACAAGGCATTCCTCCTGACTTTGCTCGGAAAGGAAGATTAATTGGTTGTTAGTACTGCTAGCAGGACATAATAAATTTACAAACTTTTGAGACTGATTTCAATTGAAGCTTTATGCTTCATTAGAGTCTTTAGTAAAATCCTGCTATGAGTTTGTCGAGCTTCTTGTCGTGTTTGAGGACCTCTATAAAATAACAATGTTGGGTTTGAGAAAAATTATTAATTTAGAAGGGTTATTAAATTATCCATAAATTCATAGTTTATTAATTTATTGTTAGATTATGTGCGGTTATTTCTAGTCAACACTAAAAAATGTGATGGATGTCGAACAACTCTTGAACTGTTATAGTGAAAATAATACGATGATGGAATAGCCAACTAACAATCAGATTAATCAAAGGGCATCAAAGATGATCATGATTTAAATGATGTGATGTTTTGCTTGATCGTTTATCCCTAATGATAAATATACCAATTGTGGTATATGCACTGCAAAAAATAAAGGATGAGGTTGAGTTCCCTTCGAGTAGAAAGAAAAACAAACAATTAAGATACGTAATTTCTTAAAATTGAATTAAAAAATAGAAATTATCAGATAAAAAGTTCATTAACGTGTATTATAAAATTCTGTGTATGTAATTGATTTATATTTTAAATTTTTGATGAGACCTAAAGTATTATAAAATTATTATTTTATGCATTTAGCAAGATTATTAATTTAATTTACAGATTCGAATCGAGATCTAAAAAAATATTGATTAAACTTATTATTTATCGATGTTTTAGTGTATTCGTTTTTAGTAACATTACAATTGCTTAGTACTGTTTGTTGTTGGAAATTTTTTTTCGAATCTTTTATGGTCTTTCCTGTATTTGTTAGTTGAGTAATGTTGTTTAGCACAATTGTTGTTTAACATAGATTTAGGTTGTAGTACTTGTGGCATTAAAATTATATGTTCAATTAAACACAAGAATTTATCACATATTTAATAGAACCTGATATGCCGTCACATAAACTCATATTCAACCCTAGAGATGCTAGATAATATTATTCTTGTCAATATGTATTGGGTTTTGATACTGCTATAGCATAGTACATTTTTGAAAGAAAATTCTAATTTTCTTATACGATTCTAATTTTGGGGATCAACTGCCTATATTCACGATTCCTCAAGTAAGTTTGGAAAATTGGGTCTGCAAGGTAAGAATTGTATCTTTATAAGACGCTCGACTATCCAAATGATATGTGTTCATAGGTGAAAATCAAAATGAGACTATAACTAAGATAGAATCATGTGATGTGACGTTTCTTGAGAGTGATTTTCCTAGTAAGGGATAAATTAAAAATGGAGAACATTTGTATGAATTAGATGATAGAGTTGTATGTGATGGATCACCTGAGGTACAAGAGGAAACATTACACTTGTTGATCGAAGTGGGAGCAATTTATCTCCAAGTCCAAGTGATAGGGTCACATCAGAGCTTTCACTTCGTAAGAGTACTATAAAAGTATGCCAAAACGTCATTTTAAGATTGAAGAGCAAGTTTTCTTAGTATCTCCAGAAGATGATGAAAAACCAAAATTAGTACACGAAGCTCTATCATGTCCTGAAAAGGAAAAGTGAAAAAATGTAATGGAAGAAGAGATGGAGTCTATAAAATTGAATCAAGTCTAGGACTTGACTGATCTTCCACCTGGTCAAAAAGCCATTGGGAACAAATGGGTTTCAAAATAAAGTGAAGAACTAATGGGACTATAGAGAGGCATAAGGTTCGTTTGGTGGCAAAGGGTTATACTCAACAGGAGTGTATAGATTATGAAAAGACATTGTCACCAGTAGTGAGATTTACTTCAATTCGCTTACTCTTAGCAATCGTGACACGTTTAGATTTGGAATTACATCAAATGAATGTGAAGTCTGCCTTTCTTAATGGAGAATTGGATAAAGAAATCTATATGCAACAACCAGTAGGTTTCATTAAAACTGGCTAAGAGAATAAAGTTTGAAAATTGAATAGATGAATCTATGGCATAAAGTAGTCTTCTAGTTAGCGGTACTTGAGATTTGACAAAGCTGTTATCTCGTACAATTTTTTCATGATAGATAAAGATCACTGTATTTATTTGAAAAAGTCAAATGAGAAATTTGTAATTTTATCTCTCTACTTAGATGATATCTTACTAGTTGGGAATGATAAAGAATATATTAAAACCATTAAAAAATGATTGTCTAAATTTTTTGAAATAAATGACATGGGTGAAGCAGATTATATATTAGGTGTTAAAATCCATAGAGATCGTTCGAAAAGGTTTTTTGCTTTGTCACAAGAGCCATATATAACAAAAATTCTTGAACGTTCCAAAATGGAGAATTGCAATCCCATTGACACTCCTGTAACAAAAGGTGAAAGTCTAAGTCTTCATACGTGTTCTAAAAGTCTTGAGGAAAAAGAAGAAATGTNTTAGGTGTTAAAATCCATAGAGATCGTTCGAAAAGGTTTCTTGCTTTGTCACAAGAGGCATATATAACAAAAATTCTTAAACGTTCCAAAATGGAGAATTGTAATCCCATTGACACTCCTGTATCAAAAGGTGAAAGTCTAAGTCTTCATACGTGTTCTAAAAGTCTTGAGGAAAAAGAAGAAATGTCTAGAGTTCTATACTCCAGTGTAGTTGGGAGTTTGATGTACGCTTACACTCTCCTCGACATTTGTTATGCCGTAGGTCTGTTCAACATGTATCAATCTAATCCCGGAAGAGAGTATTAGAAAGCTATTAAGAGGATATTGAGATACTTGAAATGTACTGTTAATTACTTTTTATTTTATCAAGGAAATGATTTGTGCTTAAAAGGGTACACTGATGTTGATTGGGGTGGAGACTTAGATGAGTGTAGTATGCATTTTTGTTTAATAATGACGTCATCTCTTGGAGTAGCAAGAAACAGACATGGATTTCCTTGTCTACAATAGAAGTAGAATTTGTAGCATGTGCTTCAGCGGTACATGAAGCTATTTGATTAATGAGATTCTTACAGCATCTACGAGTCTTAGTTGTGATGTGGGACCTATATTGATTTATTGTGATCGTTAGGAAGCTATTGCATATACAAAGGATCCCAAGTATCATAACAAAACCAAACACATTGATATAAAATATAATTTTGTCAAAGATATCATAGGAAAGAAAGAAGTGAGTATGCAGTATATTTCTACACACCAAATGATAGCTGATCCATTTACAAAACCTATCCCTAAAGATGTTTTTATGACCCATGTTAAATCTTTGAGATTGCATAGAATTTGAATTATGCACTACGTAATATAAGTCCATTAATGAAAAATATTTGAGTTCATATGTAAAGAGTAATATTCTGCCATGATTTTTAGATTACTATTTATAGAGGTGGCAAACGAGTCGAGCTTGCTCGGCTCGTTTTTGGCGAGCCGATCGTAGGTGGCGAGCTACGAGTCGACTCGTTGGCTCGTCGAATTTTTTTTCCCTCTAAAAAGGCTTATCTTACCTTTAAAAAAAAAAATTTTGGGCGAGCCGACGACCCGAGCCTCAGCTGGCTCGCCCAAGGCCAACAAGCTGTGAGATCGACTCGTCAGGTGGTGAGCCGAGCTCGCCCGAGTATGGACCGAGCCGAGTAAGTATGTCAAATATGTTGAGATTGGTTCACTCACATGAACAATCGCCTCAGACACTTTGAGGTGTGCTGAAATGAGATATAGTGATCATATTGTGTACATGATTCGATCGCCTTGATGAGATTACAACAAGTAAATGAATGTTTTTTTTTTCTATCCATAAAACCTATTCTATAGTTAGATCGAGTTCTCGATTGGAATTGCCTAAAGGAATAAAGATAAAGAGAACTTATGTTAGATATTGATGAATATCTGAACTATGATTTGTGCAGTGTATTTTATTTATAAGATTAGACATATACCCTAAGAAAGAAAGAAAACATCGTAAACATGGGTTTCATACCACGTGTGCTTTAACGACCAATGAGAAATGAAAGAATTGATCCATGCTTCTTTATTGTTTGAGTCTTTTAGGCATTTATGACCTCAAAATTTCATACTATTATGACTTTTAACTGTTTCTCAAAATCTTATTTCGGTGTTGCTACTTTAGCATGTTGTCAATAACTATGGTTGATTCGGTTGATGAGATATGCCTCCTTGAGATTATTCAATATTAATATCTTTTAAACCACATAGGTAAGCTTCATATGGGCAATCTCTCTCATCATGGTCCGCT
>CAIGRQ010186077.1:0-14664 GCA_903798375.1 Fraxinus sp. D2006-0159
GACGTATAAAAATTATTATTCGTGATTGAAAAATAATATGTGACTAATTAAATTGTAAATCTGTGATCGAAATAATTGTCAGAATCAAAGTAATCGTTAGAACGATTGCTGAAAAATAGTGGTGGTTGGAATGATCGCCAGAATAGTCTCGGGAGCGGTAGGGGTGGTGCAGGTCGGGTGGGTTTATTATATTATATTATATTAGAATTTTAAAAAAAAAATCCGATTTTTGAATTTATAAACTATAAACCTGATTTGTGAATTTAGAAATTTAAACACATTATTTTTGATTTTTTTCCCTTTTCATAAAGTGGGAATTACATGGACCTAGAGATTTGAAGATCCCATTTCATAAATCATAGATTATGTTTACGAATTCAAAAATCAGATGTTTTGTTAATTAATATATTATTATTAGAAATTAATTATATATCCACTTTCCCTCTATAGTCTCTTTCTCTCCACTTTCTCATCCTCTCTATTGGCCCTAATTAACTAAAATCGATTCCTCTATAAATTGCCCCATTTCTCCACTGCAAATGATCCTTCCCACAATTTGAACTCAGGAAATATTAATCTCAAGGCAGCCCAAGATGCCGAGACCTTGAATTCTAAATATTTGTCTTCCAATCAAAACCTGTCAATTGTTAGTAACTGTTAAACGGTTACTTTTACAGGATGAGGTCAGGTATTTGAGAGTGGTGCTGAACTGGTTTATATTTTCAGTGGTGCAGCGCCGCTCCAACGAGGTGCTATGGAATTGTTGATGAGGATGTGGATGAAGGTGGCATGACAAATCCGTGGAGTGGCTTCTAACGAGGTGAAGAATATTTGCGGTAGAATGCGTGACGGACGGTGGTTTGTGCTAAGGGTGTGAGGTGGTGGCTTGATCGTTGTGATGCTCAACTCTGATTATGGATCTAGATCTGATTTTTTGGTAGTGTTTGGGTGGTAGTGGTGGTTGTGATGTTGACTACGGTGGTGAGGTAGCGATGACTTGTAATCGATAAATAAATTGTGTGCGGGTGTGTGGATGGGGTGCTATGAGCGGTAGTGGTTGTGCATTGGTGTTGACCAGTGGTTGGGTGTGGTGACAATGGGTTCAGATTGTCCGTGTGGTGGTGGTCTGTGAGATATGCAAGCGAAGCAATTCTATTGTATGTTTTGGTCGGAAGGTGCTGGTGGGGTGGTTCTGGCGGCGATGGTGGTGATGGTGGTGTGATGAGGTGGTGTCGTAAATATTGGTGGTGGTTACAGATTATTTGATCGTTTGTGACAATTAAATTCATGAATTTGTGACGTTTCAATTTTTTATTTGTGATCGATGAACAAATTGTGACCTATAAAACCGTAAAATTAATTTGTGACCTTAAAATGAGTGAAATTTAACCTCTTAATTATGAAATTTTTCCCTTCATAAATTATAGTATTGGGGAGGAAGACTGAATATAGTGACTGGACCAGAATATCATATTACCAAATGTCCTATTGATATGTTGGGGCTCATTAACCGACAAATATGGACTGCGCATATATTTTGCACAATGAAAGGTTGATCAAAGGGTTCAAATGGTTGATGATATGGATGATTTGTTGGATGAGGGTAAATTATAGGGATGCTTTGTACAGTTTGCCCCGTATCACCTTATTATAATTCAAGATTTTGAATTCTATTACTCCTTAATCCANATTCAAGATTTTGAATTCTATTACTCCTTAATCCAAAAGTGAAGGGTGCATTTGATATACTGTTTAAATTTTCAGTTTTGCAAAACATTGAAAATGCATTTGGTCTAATATTTTTGAAAATTCATTTTCCAAAACAAAACAAAATTAAACTTGTAACATCAAATTCAAAACACATTTTTGAGGTTTTGAATGTTTTAGTGAAAATTCCGAGAGCTCAAAAACATGGAAAACAAACGTTTAAATAAAATTTTGAAAATAACAAGAACTTAAAATTTTAACTACTAAAATTTTAAAAATTAAAAAAGTAAAATCTAAAATTCTTAAACAAAAAATTTCTTAAAAAAAATAAATGCGAAAAATACGAAAAAAGTAAAATTATAAAAGTTTCTAGTAAATAAAAATATTTGAAGCACTTTTGAAAAGTGCTTTTGACGTCTAAGATGCACTTTTGATAATGGAATAAAAATGAATTGTAGATAAGTGAGTAGTAATTACGAGTTTCATGAAATTTATAATTAAATGTCGACTTTAAAGCTTAAATTATAAGAAGATCAAATTTATAGTTTAACCTTGAATCACGTGTATTGGATAACAAAGTATACTCCAACTCTGTCAGAAATTGAATAACCTTCACTCCCTTTTTGCTATTTCAAGTCAAAATAAAAAATTATTAAAAATCTGATTTTAATCTACACCAAACAAAACTCGAACTGAAATGGGAGAAATAATTGATAAAATATATAAGTTGTTTCACGTACGTATTGGAAGATTATTTAACAGATAATTGGTAATCAGGCTTGGTAGAGTCCCACATTCACACAAGCTTTTTTTTTCTTTGTTTTTTGCGTGCAAAATTAGCTTACCATAATTGATTGCTCAGTTGACCAAAAGTTCCATAGAAGTTGTACAATCCCAATTCAAGTTTTAAAGGATATGATGAATAAAAATAATAATTGATCCTCGTTTTTACTGACAATATATACGAGACACATTCTCATATGTTTTGATTCACATCTCAGGTATCGACCTAGAAAAAATCCATTTTAAGCTTACCTTTAATCCAAATGCGACCGAATTCACTGACCAATCATGACCTCGAAGAAAGATTTTTAGCAAAATCAGAGTTGACCTCGACAAAAGTTTAAATTTCCATGTAGTTGGTGAGTAATTTCCTTATCTACAGCTCAGAAAATTCCATAATTGAATTGATTTTTCTTTTCGTGTGGCTTCTTTTGGAAGTAATCAAATAATAACGAACTATTCTACTTTTCTAAAGATCAAAAGAATTTGTGTTTGGTACTTTATGGCATAAAATTCCAAACTATAAAATGTTACATTTTGTATCCAATTGCAACTGGAACACCTCTTCACACGCTGAAAAATACTAATGTCAAAGCTGATTTATGTCGATGACTTTGAATTCAAGTCATTGCCATGATCAACATGAGAATTTCTCATATCGGATTTTGATTTCGTATATTGGTAGAGATTCGTACTTTTTTGCTCACATGCAATGTGAAGATGCATGTGGAATTTTCTGGACACGGTGCCGTCTGGTCCTTATCATTATCAACTCTGATTTTTGTTGTTATTAATGTCAAGACCCATCGACCTAACCATAGACAAACTAGTTATCAAATGAGACACACAAAATTTAGATCCTCAAGTATTTGACTTTTTCTATCATCCCTTCACCGCCAGAAATCCGGATTTTCCGAATATATACGCGTATAAAAACCCATGATTGTAAGTCAATGCATTTGTTGTCTATATATCTACCTTCTCCTAACCATTTCTGCTGTATATCTTAATAAAAATTGCTGGAAAAGAAAGCGTTTGCCTGTGTGAAGTTTCGAAGGAGGAATGGACAGATTATGCAGTTTGATTTCTGCAAAAAGGTAGTTTTTTCTTCATTATTTTCCTATGTTACACTTGCAGGGAATACAGAATCAAGTTAATAGTGCAATTTTTTTTTGCAGAAGAAAGAGAAGGACACCAATGGCCATAATTGACAGTGCTGATGCATCCCAAGAAGCAGGGATCACAACTGTTGAGACTAATAAAACTTGTGAATTCTCAACCACTTCTGATCTTTGCATTTGCATAGTCACTTGGAATATGAATGGACAGGTGATTTTTTTCTCTCTAACCACAAACTTTTGACATTCTTTCTACCATTAAAATGGTGATTTCTAAGTTTTTATCTGCAAACTCATTTTGCTTGTGTTTAACCTTTTCATTATTCGAAAAAATTATCAGCTTTTTCGACTAAATTTTCATATATTGATGAAGGTTTCTTATGAAGATATAAAAAAGCTGGTGGGGGGAGACCGGAAATATGACGTGCTTGTAGCTGGTTTGCAAGAGGTGCCCCGGAGCAACATTCTAGGGCTATTAGAGGATGCTTTGGCTGATACACATATGTAAGAATTAAGATTATATGGCTAATCTTTTCTTGCTTCCTTCTCCAACTATTAGGAACCATTTGTTTGTAAGACGAGTAACGCTTATTTGGTGCGATTTTAGCCATAGGTCATGTGACTGTAGGGACGAAAATTATGTACCACATGAAATGGAGATGTTGACATTTCATACCAGTGCAAATAGTTGTGTCCCTGCATTCAAATTATTAATGTGCAAAGTAGTTTTGAACGTTGTTCTTAAATTCAAAAAAAGCCTAGACACGAGTACCTGGCTTGACTTGATACACATTAAACCTGAATCATGCCAAGCCATCACAGGTCGAACACTATCTGTAATACACCTCTACAAAGGACTAGTAGTGTTCAGGTGATTAAATACAGAGTGAGTAATTCTCATGTCATTAGATTGGGTAGTATTTCTTGTCGAACTTGAACCTAATGGGGCCAAAACGACGATAAATTTACATGTTTGCATCTTACTATAAAGCTTATATTGCTAGTAAATTTCTGGACTCTTGTTATGTACTGTAAAAGTTTTTTTTTTATCTTTTATATTTCACTTTAAAAGATCTTCTAATTGACATTGTTTATTATGGTCTATAAAGTTTGTTAGGGAAAGCAGTAATGCAATCTCTGCAGCTGTACATTTTTGGATCGAAGAATTCCGATTTATTCATAAAAGGTACGCAATGGGTACTTATTGATCTTTAAGAAATTTTTCTAAAAACGGTCCATTCAATTCATGTTCCTAACTGTTCTTTTGGCTCTACTTTGACTTTCAGAAGTAGAAGTTGACAAACATGATGTTGGGGGGTGTGGAGGTTTAATTAGGAGAAAGAAAGGAGCTGTGGCTATTAGCATCAGGTACAAGGGAATACAAATGGTGTTCATATCCTGCCATCTCTCCGGTAAGCCCCCGAGCCTGCAAAATTCGAGCATCTTTAGAAACAAATTAACGAGTAAAATTGTACTTAGTAATGAATGGCTTGAGAATCATACTCTAGTAAAGCTTAGAGTTCTTGTAGCTTTATCCGTGGCGATTCTTGAACAGAGAAAATTAAGATTATATTTTTCTTGAATAATTTTAGTAGTTCTAACTTTTGTAATTTCTTCTCTATGATTCATGCAGCTCATGCTCACAATGTGGAAGAGAGAAATTCACAGTGTAGGCACATATCACACTCCTTATTCTCGAAGACTTGGAATCCCTATGCCAAACCAGCTCCAGTGACTGTCTGGTTGGGAGATCTTAACTATAGACTGCAAGGGATTAATACATTTCCAGCCAGAAATTTAATAGAGAACAACCATCATGAAGTAAGTTTAACAACCAACGCACTTGCCTAAAAATTTAAGCTGTTAGAAATGTGACAAGCTAAGCTAATGTTTGGCTTATCGTTAAATTCACTTTTCAAAAGAATCGAAGAGAATAATTTTCTATTTATATTAAGTTTAGCCAAACATGTTCTATGCCTTCATCACGCACCCTATTACATGCAAGGCATATTCATTTTTCGCATTGATCATTTGATACTCGCATAACTTTCATATATAAAGGAGCAGCCGCGAAATTTGAATTCAAGATATTTGTCTAATCTCGTACCATGTTCAAAACCCCACGAATCAGTTTCAATCATGTGAAAAAAAGATTAGCTAACCAATTTATATTATTGCAGTTGCTCACTACCAAAGATCAACTCCTGCAAGAGGCTGAAAGAGGACAGATATTCAGTGGATACTGCGAGGGGACATTAGCATTCAAACCAACATACAAATACAACATTGGAAGCAGTGACTATGATACCAGTTACAAGGTACTAAATAGTCATATATTGTGCAAATAATATACATTACAAACTAAAATTGGGCTTCAAATTATTCATCACAGTTCGAAATTTTGATTAAAATTACAAGTGAATTATCATACAATTTTTACCCGTTTGCAGATAAGAGTACCGGCATGGACAGATCGAATATTGTTCAAGATAGAAGACGAGGATATCAATGCTACTTTGCACTCATACGAGTCCATTGACAGTATAGATAGCTCTGATCATAAACCAGTTAAAGCTCATCTTTGTTTAAAAGTAAACAAAATGGACCGCTCTTTCAAATCCAGAATATCCCAGTACGAGCAAATGTAATTAGAGTGACTGGATGATTAATTCATTTATTATGTAATTAACAAGTGTCTTCAAAGATTGAAGACATTGTTTAAGCGACTGGTGTTTGTTAGCTTGCAACTGTTGCAAAATTTTGGACTAAACCTTTTCTTGTAAAATCCACATTAATCTGATGAAGAATGTAATTACTGTGACTTTTAAATTAAAATATATTTAGTTTTGTTATCAACCATATGTCATTGAAGTGTATAATGGGTTGTGCTATGTCCCAATCCACATTACATATAGACATGGGCAGACCTGCGGTCGGAGGGAAAATGAATGAAAATCGACTTTAGTTAGACTTTACGTCTCTCATTCTTTGCAAAAATAGCTATTGAGTAATTCTTGACTTTTCAACGGTGACATTCACAAATGCAACATCATATTAGGAAAGAAGCTCGATCTCAATCAAGATTCCTCATTCTATCATTCCCCAATATTGATATTTAGTCTAAGTTGTGACAACATAGTTCTCAATCTCAAAAATTAGTACGAAATATTTGACAAGACTAGATAAAATATTGTCCAACTCTATCTAGTTCATGCACCTTGTCAAACAAACCATTAGTGTTAGGAATCCCATTAATTTCTTTCCCTCCAACATTAATTTGTTTTTGGATAAGTCGAACTGTGCTAAATATACTAAAATAAGGCGCGTTTATAAACTAAATTGAAAAAAATAAACATTATTGAGGAACCAACAAAAATAAAGCATAGTAAATGACATTGGTGCTGGTTTCACCGTGCCAATAGTATAAATGCATCAATTGCCAGCATTTCAAGAAATACAAATAATCAGATTTTATTCTAATCTGATGAGCATCTGGAGTGTTGAGTAAATTGTTGTCAAACGATCTCTCGGATCATGTTGTAATCGATATAAGTTTCTCAGTCAACATTGATCAATTGACTAAGCTAAAAGTCAACTCCTCAGAATGATACATCTTGACCATAAAATCATTTGAGCCATTTAAAGCAACATAATATTATTAGTGCTCACGGCCTGTTTTCCGACTCCTTGGATGGCTTATAATGACCGACCCATTTAGTAATGCACTTGACCACTTATTGGGCTTGGCCCATTTTACACCCTATGCTGGCCCCTTTGGCCATGACCTATGTATTATTGCTATTTATTCCAAGGCAAAAAATGGCGCCTACTTTGTGCTCTCTTTACTGTGGCTTTCTTCTCCATTTCCCTTGGCCTTTGTAGCTGTCTTTGTGGCTGCAATAACATCCCTCTTGTGTGTTCTAAGTAGGCATTTCAAAGCAACCGGAGTTTGGGTCTATTTTGGTTCGATTTGGCTTGGCTTGTTTGAGGTGATCATTGATTGGAGTATATACTAACCCGAAAAGGCTTGGTGATCTTCCCTTCCACATAACATGGAGTAACTATTGAACTATGGTCCTCGTAACATGAGTGTGTGTGATTTTTGAAAAAGATAATGGCGACCACCATCTCCATGACTTCGATATTCGAATTTACTTGTAATTGATTTTTATTCATGAAATATTGGTTTTGACAACAAAATATCCAATTCAAACTGCCGTCGTAAATCCTAAAAAAACAGTACCTCACCACCAGAGCAGTCGTTTCCATTGCCATCAGCACCATAGTCGTCGTCGACCACTACCACTTTCATCACTCACATTCCCTTCGCCATTTGTCGCCGCCTCCATCACGATTACTTTCGCCATCAACACCATTTTCGCCCTCGTCTTCGCCGCCATCATCACGACCCACCACCACCTCCAAAATCATAACTAAGTGGAACTCAAATAGATATTGAGAATTAAAACTTGAACACATGCTTAAAATGCATAACTTGTAAGGATTATCGAATAGATTAATATTATTCATATTTGACTCGATAAGTTTTTTAAGCAAGATACTATAACATGATATCAAGGTAGACGTTCACCTAAACACGAAATTTTTATGTAATATTTTATATATATAAAAAAACAAACAAACAAACCATCCACTCATGAGGAAATGAATTGAAACTATAGTTAGATTGTCCATCCCAACCTTGAACTAAACCAAACGATTTCCTGTCTAGAATTAGATTTTCATGGATCAACCTTTATGTTGAAGCAAATCGTTGCCCCTTCTCGAATATTATAAATTTGTGGATCTCACAAAATATATGTATAAAAAGCGAGTAGACCGATTATAAATCATTACTAAACACTAAGCAAACATGAGCTAAAATCTTGTAGCAACCATTCCTGTACTTTTATTAATATTAAAAATGATAGACTACATGAAAGCAACTTTAGAAGGGAAGATCATAATGCTAAAGATAAGAAAGCCACATGATTACAAGAATAAATTAACATATTCTTTCCAATGGTACATTTTTCAGGTGAACTTTATCGCCTAATTTATAATGGGAACATTATAGAAAGCACATCCCCATGTGTAAAAAGGAAAAAGTGCATTAATTTCACAATTAATTGTTAAAGAAAATAGTAGTAATAATTTTTTTACTGTTCACTCCCCGAGATGTGTAGGAAAAGTCCCGTACGAAACTTACTTTACTTCAGGCTAATTTAATAATGAAAAAGTATGTTGGTATATAAGGTTACCAACAACTTAATCCCCTCCATGATGTAAAATATTACATTGAGTAATTATATTTTTACTATGGGCATGGTCGGTTTCGATTAAAACTGAAAATATAATCGTTATGGAATCTCACTCGTCTAATAAAAGTCAACAATAACGACTAATTTTTCAATTTTAATCCGATTGTAATCTCTACCAAACACCCTCTATATTTTTAATTGTACTTAAAGCTCTCAATCTCTACTTGTTCTAATATGAAACCCAGCTTTTTTCTTTACGTTTTTTTTATCCTCAAATTTCTACTTGAAAACATATCGTGTCTCTCATAATGGTTGTTGTCCTTAAAATAACACTCACATGGTGTAAAATAACTTTCCCCACATCATATATTTTAAGGAAACAATAAATGCTAGAATGTGAAAAATATTTTTTCCTCAATTCAAAACACATAAATAGAATATTTTGATGAAAATTATTATCAAGGATGAGAAGTGTTAATTAATGAAATGTTGAAGACAAAAATTCGATGAAAAAATAAGGACATAGGTTCTACATGAGCAAATATTGAGAATATTAAGTACAATTAAAATGTAACGCAACTAAGAAAAATTGCAGTGTGAATGTATTAACCTGTAATTATAATTCATTTTCCTATCTCTTCTTATCAACAACTCATTCTCTAATAAAATAATATTATATATAATTCAAAAATCTTTTCTTCTTTTTTAACCACACATTTTTCAAAAAAAACAACATTCCAACCATTAAAATTGCGAATAATGTGGCCAAACGAGGGCTACTATTCTTCAATGGTCTTTATAGAATAAATATAATTTTCTCGGTTCTTCTATATCAAGAGCGAAGCCATACACCAAACCTACTAATTGAATCTATAAAATCAGTTCTACATGTTCAGTCCAAGTAAAATTATCACACGAAAAATTTATAGTAACTATCAATAGAACCTGATGCAAGCTCTTCATGTAAGTCGAATATTACTTGCAAGTTGCAAAATAGATACTCATACATTCTTCAATCACTATATTTCTTGATCCTTAGGAAATAAATTACTTTTTTGATTTATGCAAGTTATTTTTCAAGAAAGTAGGTAGCTGACAGACTTTGATTGAACAGATCCCTTAAACATGTATGTGGTCCAATTCCTCTAGCCATAAATTTAAAATCTGCCCCTGCAAATCATGATAAAGATGACAAGATTCATATATTACATGTCCTTAAATTATTCTCTCCTTTATACAATTAATCTGCTTATTAATTTAAACAACCAACTCACATATTCTATACTTTTATGATACTGTCTTCTAAAACAGTAACATCATCACACACTTGGGGAACTAAATTCAGTAAGCTTCAAAGTCTGAGATTGAGAGTTGGCTCGTTCTATTTCTAGGTACAGTTCCCGAATGCCTGAGTCCCAGAGTGAGAGACACATCTCCTGCCTGAGAACTGCCAAGCCCAACAAGCCCCGCGTTAGCACCTTCATCTGTCGATACTCCCAAGTCGTGTGTTTCAGCTGCCTCGGCCTCGTTTGCCATAAAACACCGGTACACTGATGGCGCAAGGTCATCACCAGTTGTGGATGTGGAGGAGCTGCCAGCTTGGAAGCTGAGTTGGTTTCCCAAGGTGCGCTGCCTATAATAGATGCTGTTTTGTGAAGGGTCCTTTTCTGATGCATTCATTTCTGATATTTTGCTTGTTGCTGGTATGGTAGTAGTGCTGTGCATTGTTGTTTGTGCAGTGGTCACAACATTGTTTTGGCTGTGGGTTTCTGAATTTGGTTCATTAATATTGTCTTGTTTTGCCTCAGCTGCCTCCTGTTCTTCTTGGAACTCCCGTTGATACATTTCTTCCACCATAGGCTTCCACAGCCTAACCCTAGCATTGATGAACCAATTTGATACCTGGAAAAAGTGAATTTATGATGTTTGAAGAAAGTTAGTGCTGCCAGTGGATAATGAATCATAAATGAGCCTGTATTATTCGTGCAAATGATAGACCCAGTGTCCTTTCTTTAGTGAGAATGTCTTTTATTTTTCCTTTAAGAAACAAGCATGCAGTAATATACATTATTTCCAAAATTCATTTTTTTCTATATTCTTTTCAACCACACATTCTTCAATAAAATAATATTACACGCAAATCTAAAAGATTTCCTTTTTTTTTTTAAACAGGCTCTTAATAAAAATATACTGTATAGAAAATGAAATTACAACTTCATTCTCTTCTATAATACTATCTACTACTAAATTCTTCCTACTTATAAGATGCACTTAACACTAAGTATGACAACAATTCATGAGGAAATGTACTAACATTTGTGTGATTTAGGGGTTGTGATGTTCAAAGGTGATAATTAATGTTGGTGGATTCTAAGAAATGTTAGGTGAAACATTGGATGAAAGTTTTGAATAATGTGAGGTTAAAAATTAGGTTTGATTAGCTTTTTAGCAAATAAAAACTTCACCAAACAAACCCTTAGTAGCTATACGGGTAGTGATAATTAATACTCATGGAGAAGAAATAATGAAAAACTTCTGTATACAGATTACTCCAAAACTATGATGCAAAACATTGTAACAAGGAAATCAAGCGCACGTACGTGTATTTTCTTAGCTTCAAGCATCATGTTATGTAAGTTTCTAACACTAAAAACATAGCACTTGAAAACTTTTATTTTTCAATTGGAAGAATATATAATGTGGGAGAAGGATATATTTATATTTGTGTACCTTCAATTAGTCTAGCCATTATAAAAAATTTCTTTTAGAAAACCGAAAGATTCAAGAACAATTTGTCCCACCAAAGTAGAGTGGTATGTGCCATCACCTTATTAATATTAATATTTTCTTGAAGCACCTTTAGCATTTTGATCATTTTATTAATTGTACTATTTCAATGAATGTAGAAATAATAATGAGAGTTGTCTTCATACAACAACAAAAAATATTTTTTATGGACAACAACAATGAAATATCTTATTCAATTACACAAACACAAGTAAAGAAATAAAAAGTATGCAATTAACTTTATATATATATATACACACACACACATATACATAACATGTGATTATTGTACAAAATTTGTAATTTAATTTTCTTATAATCATAACTAGGCAATTGTTATTAAACCCTGTCAAAAGTTGGAATGACATTTACAACTTCATATTAATATATTAATAGCCTTCATATGAAAACTTGATATATTTGCATTGACATATTGCTTTGTTTGTGTATTAAAACAAAATTTTTGGACTTGTTTCATTTTGTTTATTGAGTTTTGAGTTTATACATTAGTTAAAAAAACATCGAATGTACATTACATACTTTAATTTAAGAGCTCAAATTTAAAATTCATCTCAAGCCCCGATAAATCAAAATTCGACTTTGATTAAATTGTGTCCGACTAGACAATATTCCTAGCTCCGACCCTAATCATATTGTTGTAATAATTTCATAAGTTTCAAAACAAGCCTCGATTTTTATATTAATCCTAACATACCAATTGTCCTCATGTCTTTCCTGGTCCTCACTTTGTATCTTCTCTTTGCTGCCTCATTTCCCTATTCATGTCGCAACATCCCACCCCCTCTCCGTCTTCTTCCCTCTCTTTCTCACCTTCTCCCCTAGCCCCGCCCTCATTGTAATATTCTCTTTCTCTTCATGTCTCTCCCCTTTGAATATATATGGACATTTTCTATAGTGGAGAAATCAATTCTACAGATGAATAATACTTAGTCAACCATGTAAAATGCTCCTACGAATTTTTATAAGGATATAATAAATAGTGCATAAACTATATAATTTTCTTTCTATCTATTTTTTATAAGGAAAACACACATAATGCCATTTTTTTTTCTTTCTTTCTATTTTCCGAAAAATAATATGTTAAATTGTATTTGTTAACAAATGTTGATTTTTTTTATCAACCTATCTACATTTTCTCTTAAAGTCACGTGTGGTCAAAGAAAATAAAGATGTTAATTGTCATTGACATTTTTATCATATACTAATGAAAGGTCTTCCTATTTACGACGTTGTCCGATTTTAGTACCATATTCGTTTATTACAATACTTATCATTATACTCAAAAAAATACATGCTCGTGTCAAAAAAATACATGCTCAAAAATATTGTAATTTGGATTTGTTTCTTTATTTTCTTTCACTCTATGATTTCCCTTCCCAATTATAAGGGATTCATGTATTTTCTTTCTTGTCCATCCCTATCAGCTGATATGGTAAAAGGTTTGCATATATATATTTTCTTTCGACTATAAGCTCAAAGATATTCAAAATACATTGGCTTATAGTGAATAACTTGACAGCTAGGATAAACCATTGGCTTTGATTCCCAATCAGCTGCCTTCATTTCCCAATCCCTTTGGGAAAAAGTTTTTCCCCAGAAAAAATAAAATACTAAAAAAAATGAATATGGCACAAGTTCGTTGTGTAGCAAAGGTAACGTGAGTTTTCCCTTTCAAGAGATATGATGTATCAATTTTGATATCAAAAGATGTAATGAGTACCTGATTTTTGGATAAACCAGTCTGCCTAGACAACAAAACCTTGTCTGCTTCACTTGGATACCTGAAACCAAAACAGTTTGTAATCCCATATCATTTCATTAAATAAATTCTTGCATGGGAGTGATAAACAGGCTAACAGCCACAAGCAGAATAAGATTTATGTTTGAAACCGCAAATAATTAAGTGGTTCTGCCAGAAAAGTACGAGTTTATGTGTGTATATTTTTGTAAGCTAGCAGGCATATTAGTTTGGACTAGCGTGCGTGAACGTCTCTTCTAAAAGCTTATACTATTACAACAGGAACAATTTTAAAAAATATATACTCACCAAGCATTCTCGTGTGTAAGACTAAATCCATCAAATGAGTCATAAATATGTTTTATAACATGCTAAATAAGTTTGTCTAAAAGTTTAAATAATTAGAAACACAAAAAACTTAAATTGTCCGAAAGTGAGAGAGAGAGAGAGAGTACGGATGGAGAAAATGCTCGAAAAGCCAGGCTCTCAAAATGTTAACAGAACGATCAGGCAATCCTCTTTGGGGCCTCCAGGCTTCAGAATCCAACATTCCCATGTGGTGAAGGGCTTTTTGCTGCCTAAACTTTTGCTCAAGCAGCTTAAGCTTTGGGGTCTCTCCCTTTGTCAACCCAGTACTAATTGTAACATCATTTTCCCCAAGAATCTCACAAGTCTGCTTAAGCTGTGCAATTATTGCATCCTTTGTACACCGGAAATGCCGAGACATTGCCTTTTGTGCTAGTACTGTGTATGGAGCTGCTGCCCCACTTCCGATTACCAAGTCGAAGGAATTCACCATTGCCTGCATTTGTTCACAGTATCGCGAGTATCTTCCATCTACCTGTTCTCACAAATAAGCAAAAATATATCATATTAGTTGATCGATGCCTCGTGCATAAGCATAATTAATTATGTATGCTAAACACGCTCTCAATCATGTGCATTCTTTGTCCAGCACTATGAGAACCGAATTCAAGATTTGTATACTATGATATCATGTTGAACTATCTTGTCTAAAAAGTTCAACACTTATTACATTATTACATTGGGAAACTACGAATAGCATATTTACCAAGTAGTATGCAAAAGGTCTAATGATTAAGTTCAAGGAACATGACCAGCACAAAGTCAAGCTTTTAATTAAGAACATTAATTTCTGCAATGTACTATACTTTTCCGGCAAAAGAAGGTAGAAATAAAGTTGAGACATTGCTGCTTTGTATCCACTAATTTATTAATATACCAAATC
>CAIGRQ010186089.1:0-12734 GCA_903798375.1 Fraxinus sp. D2006-0159
GTGCAACACGGAGGTACCGTGTCCGCGTCGTGTCAGCGCGGTGTCCGGACATGACGCGGACATGGAGGCACCGTGTCCGCGTCGTGTCCAGACACGACGCGGACACAGGCACACGGTGTTCGGACACGACGCGGACACGGTGCCCGTGTCCGCACACTGTGCCTCCGTGCTACATGGAGGATTTTTTATTTTATTTTATTTTTTTTGTGGGAGATTACACTTCTTTCTCCATGTCTTCCCCAAGCAAGCACCGTGAGATAACTTAATTTCTAATTATAATCTTGTGTTTTTTAATATGAATTGTTTGGATGTATCTTTTTTTATCAAGCTTTTTTCTGAGTTTTTGTTTTCTTCAACTAGGATGATGAGTGATTACAAGGTGGAGATGATTAATAATGGAATGCAAGGGTTTTTATGTGCGTTTCCATGGAGCCAATGACAGTAAATCTTCAAAACCCATGTCTCAAATTTTCATTTTTCTTTTTATGATTTTAAGAGGAAATTTTACTTTTTGGTTATTGCGATTTATTAATTGATGCATCTGAATTATTTCTTGAAATGAAATTATTGAAAAAAAAAAAAAGGAATCTTTTTTTGTCATTGTTTGCCTTTAGTTTTTTCTTACTTTAGCTTTTTAGTGTTCTTCATTTAGTCATATTGTTGCCATTTTTGTATAACACCTGCATATTTTTATTTTATAATTTTCTGCTGCTTGACCTTGATGCATGGACAGTCTACTCTGCAACAATGTATACAATCATGAATAACAGCCACCAGAAAAATTTGGAGAGTTTGCGCGTGCACTTGTTTGATTTGGTCTTTTGCAATTTACTTTCTTTTAGTTTAGTTGATGTTTCCTTTATATTGTTTTTCTCTGTGTGTGTTTTTTCATAGATATTATTTGTTCTAAAAAGTTTGGTGTGATCTTTGTTTTGGTCGACTGGGAGGCAAGATTTGGATTCTAAACATGAAGATGATTTCATACAGTTTGAGTGCAGGCTAAAGAATTGAAGGAATGTCAGACTTGTGCATGTCCCGAGTATTTTTTTTGTTTCAGCATTACACGCCCAGGCATTACTTTCTTCTTTTATCTTGTTGACATTGCTGCTGTAAAATAAACCCCCAATAAAACTCAAAATTGTTTTGGTGCATATTTGTGTTTCAATAACAAATTTAGATGAAAAAAATAGATGCATCATGCAGTCCAGCTCGTGAAATATTTTTTTCCTTCCTTTTTTAAGCATCTGGAATAATAAATTAGAATTTTTTTTCCCTTCGCTATGAATGAATAATCATCAACCATTTACAATAATAAATTCTAACAGATAAAATCGACATTGTTACTGTTTTAGTTTACCATCAAACATTCTAAAATATAATCATTTCTATTTTGTAGACAATAATCACTAACGCACGTTTTCCTCACTAGTACTTATATACAACTGCTTATTTATTTATTTTTATTTGTGAATAACTTGTGTATGACGAGAAGAATACTCTCTCTCTCTCTCTCTCTCTCTCTCTCAATGGCCTAGCCATTTTATCTTCTTGTTTTAAAATAAAACTGAGTCCAAGTATAAATTTAACTATAGAATTAACCGCAGATGACCTATGAAAATTGGAGTGAAAATGCAAACTTTTTAAACATATGGACATTTTGTACACTAAAAATCAAACGTAGGAACATTTTGTGTTAATAAGCCATTTCTTACCTCAATTTCTTAAAATAAATATTTTTCGTCAAGCAATTTGCAATAATTAAAAAAATAAAAGTGAAGCGCTTGGCAGCCAACAACATTCGATACGTAGTAATGCCCATAACTGAAAAATAGATTTGACATTGTGGACCAAATCTAATTAACAGTTTAGTGGTATCCACCAACATTCAGACACGAAAAAATAGTAGCTTGGTCCCAAAAGATTCACAAACGAAGTTTTCTTCCTGTGACAAAAGAAATAGAGATCAGCCTTTATTTGTATGTGAAACAATAAAAGAAAAAACTTAAAACTCAAATTTAAGAAAACTTTAGTACAAATTGCAAGCAGATACACTTTAAAGTGGGAAAGATGAACTTCGTATGCACTAGTTAACACAGGTAAAAGTAAAACTAGATATGACGAAGGAATTAGCCATTGTTGAGTCATTGTCCTAATCTTTAGAAGGTAAGTTCGAGTAAGTTTCTGCTCGATAGGCATTACGGGTTTCTTTTCTATTTTTTTTCCCAGTTTAGCTTATTCATCTGTAAGATAATGTACATGTTCTCCTATTAGAGCAACAGTTGGGCACAGGATATTTTTATTTTATATAAGCACAGTTGCCGAACCGCACAATTTTATGGGTCCCAACTTTTTGTAATTATTCTCTCTATAGTAATTTTTCCATTCGCGTCATCACATTTTTTTATGCCGTCAGTCTTTATACAGTTCCACAAATAATTATGATTTACTACTTAACATACATTCTCCTAAATTTCTGCAGTGTGTGTACTTAAAACATTTTGAATGAAATGGTCTTAGCAGTGAGTTTTTTTTGTTTACCTTGCATTCTTCAGTTCCTCTTTAATGTTCCACAATAGTCTTCTGGACCATATGGAACTAACTTAACATATAAAATAGTCTTAAATTAATTATGAACCAGTAAAGTTTCTGCATAAGTAAATGACAGAAATTTATGATCAAGAGCCATGTAATCCAAACATCCTTTAGACCGAATGACCTGTCTTAAAATTTGACAATTGCTTATATTTTACTTAGACCTGTACCCATCTTCGACACCCATAACTGTGCCCAAGCAACATATGCTAAAATTAAGCAGACTAGATGACTGACTGATTAGTTATGGAACATCACTTTATCACATGAAAAGGAATCACAGAAAATTACTATTCTGAATGCATAACAAGGATAAAGATAAAGTAAACTGACTCTTCTTGGATTTCCGGTCTCGACAGAATTCACTCCCACATTGACACTTAAAAGCTTTCACAGGATGCCTATGATCATCAAAGTCAATTCCATAGTCCTGCAATACATTTAACAAAATGTTTACCATCGCTATACCAAGAAACTGTCCTTATTTCGAATGAGAACCATGTATCTGCAGATTCTAAATATATTTGTAATATTCCCTATTCCCTACTCGATTTTGATGTTGCTGGCTTTAGAATCAAAATATTCAGAATCTAATTTCAAAACCACCATACAAAAAGGGAATCAGCTTACCCAAGTTAACTCTTCCAAAGCATCAACCTTCCTTGTAGTGAAAAAGGCAACCTGCATGCAATGAATATAATAACCTCAATGCACATATTTAGATATATAAACAATGAAATTAGGAAAGTGAAAATATATATATAATTGGCACTCTCCATACGTGGTAATAGTGGTGATCCGGAGTCTCCACTTCCACTGGGATCTCAACCAAGTTAGCATCAGAACACCTAAAGAAATAAAATAACAAAGTCCTGTAAAAATTTTATTATCGGAAAATACACTTTGGGTATTTTCCTCAAAACGCTAACAAAATGAGCAATATGGCCTCCTGAGATGGCTAGGAAGTTGGACAACAGTGATAAACAGAAAAGCAGATTACAGAGCTGTAGTCACAAACTCATAAATTGATTTTGGGAATACTGCAGTCTGATATTAACTTAGTAGTTTTATTCATGATACATCAAATCTTCTCTTTTTAACCCTTACATGACCCAGAAGAAAATTTGGTTTTAGTACATAAGTCCTAACACTGTTGCATGCCTAGTCCCATTCAGATGTGATTTGAGCTTTTTAATTTCTGCAATTCGAAGAACGTAATCTCGTGGGTTATCATAGGATGCATAGCCCCATATCCCTACCCTTTCCTCCACTTTCAAATCATATTAATACGAATATTCAAGATTGAAAAAAAAAGAAAGAAGTAATACTAAACTTATTGCATACGAAAATTCAGAATTTCTACAAATAACAAGCTCTGAGCAGCTCATTATTCTCGCGGGGGCCCATTTGAACCAGTAAGTCATAGAATTCAAGGGTCAAATGACTCAAATCTTCAAGACCAAGGTCCCATAGACACAAACTATGGACATTTTATACAATGTTGACATATAATCAGATGAGAGCAATTAATTCTCAATCCTGCTTCTGTTGATTCGTCCTTGCGAATCTTCAAGCTCCGTTGTTCAATAAGTTGCTCGGCCCACCCTGTTCACGATCTCAGCACTAGTTTCCATTCGAAATGATACTCCAATCTTGTTTCCCATCAAATAAGTCTCCCGCATGCATTCTTCCACGAAAATCTATAATTCCAATTCAAACTCTTCAATTGAGATCAAGAGCTCTGCTACACGCTTTTCTAGTTCCCTACAGTTGGGATTGGTACAACTAACAGATTATAGACAAGGTTAAATTCGTCCCCCCTAAAACTTAGTTTTAAACCTCAAAAGGACAGCCCTACGGTAAAAAATGGGTTTCTAATTCATGTCAAATTGGATCTTCTAGGTTAAATTATTCTTCGTTTTAATTTTACTGTACCTCATCTAGAGCAAGACAACGAGGAGGAGAAGGTAAAGTAGTAAAGAAGTTTACTCGTGGGGAATAGCTTCTAAGATTAATTCAAAACGATCGCCATAAATTCGTTGAGCAAAGAACTTCCAGCACACAAAGACAAGGATATAATTCTTGAGACAGTAAAGAACTTGTAATTATTTATTTCTCACGTCAAACATACCTGTGGTTGATAAACCTTGCAACATTTCCATAAGAAGTTGCGTCCAGACAAAGTGCCTCTTCATCCTTCAGGACTCCTTCAGAACTCCAGTCCGCATCAAGAAGCACTGGGTACGTGTGCTTTTCACCAGTGTTTCGCATGTTTCTTTCAAATAACTCTGTGTTGGTCACCACTTCTCCGACGTATTCACATATAAACGCACCTTTAGGCATGTCTTCAAGGGTTCGAAGACCCCAACCTTTTCCTCCGGGTGTCATGAACACCTAAAACGGATGGAAAGATTAACAGCTATTACAAAATTAAAATATAGCAATTTCCAAGAAGTACAAGGTAAATCTACAATAATAAATTGAAAAAGAATGTAAAAATCAAGTTTTGACACTTAAACCTTCATGCACCAGAAGAAAAAATAGAACATAGAAAAAAGGGTAACCTGCAATCTTGCTGTTATGCCTCGTTGAACAACTCGATTTCCACATGACATGCTGCAACCACATTTATACCAGCACTCTTTTATGAATTTCCTTACTAAATGACCCTTACATGTGCCTGACAATCTTTTATCCTTGGTCCTTTCGAGTGGACAGTCCTTGCAATAAAAAAGATTGTGCTGTTGCAGATCATGATTCATTGAAATGCAACTTTCAAGATATTTTTCCTTAACTAGACCACCTGGCATGTAAGCAAACTCGCCACCGGTTTCACCAGCACAAGCACAAGGTATTTCCGAAGACAAACAGTCACCAAAACAATTTGAACAGCAATTGTCATCTGACATTCGAGCAAGAAGAAACTTCACATATGCATCTCGATATACGACATTATGCTGAATATAATAGAAAGTAGGTAGTGGTTCTTCATTGATTTCGTTTATCAAAGGAATCTTGTAAGCTTCTTGACCTTTAGTAATGTCTTGAACATAATTAGAAGAGTGTTGCTTTTGAACAATAATCATGCCAGCTGAAGAAGATGATAAACTATCGAGTTCTATAATCTTTCTGTCAATCTTTTTATCCCTATCAGAGCAACCATACCCATCAATGTTATAATTTCTCATGCGGCGGCGTATTAAGTCCATATGAATGGGACCAAGGCCCTGTGGAGTTTGGGATGCAACTTCGATAAGAGTTCGATTCCGATAATTGACAAGTCCATTTAAAATATCTGAATTAATGCAGAAAGTGAGTTGATGATCAACTCCCTCCACAGAAATAGCTTGTGGATTGCACTCCTTAGATACAGTTCTGTGTACTCCCTGCTCAATACCATTAGAGGCAGTACATGCAGCCAAAAAGCATTCACACATATCTTTCATCAGTTTCAGCATAGAGAAACCGGGTAGAGTAATTTTGTACGACTTTAAACACTTTTCCTCGACTTGCTTCAACACTGATTCTAAACTTGGAGCTTGAAAATGTGATTGGAGGGAAGTTTTATATGTCAGAGAAATTTTCACCTCCCTCCTAGATGAGGAAGCAATATCTATTTTTGATGCATTTAGCACACCATTTTCCTCTTCTTCTGCTTTAAATTGTTCAGAGTCCATACACTCAAAATGATGTCCTTCCAAGTCAGAACTCTTTCCCATGGAATCAGCTGTGCCAATAATGAAATGTAGGCAGAAAATAATCAATTAGGGTTCTTGAACAGATCGAATAAAATGGAATGAAACAAGAAATAAACACTGAGGCACATGGTAACATCGATATTCAATAAAGATAAGGGAAAAGGGGTAGGAATAGAGAATATAAATTATGCCCTTGTTTGGTCCTCATTTTTTCCAAAATACATTTTTCTCTCTTATTTTCAACCACACATTTTTCAATAATATAATACACGCAAATCCAAAACTTTTCTTTATTTTTTAACCACACATTCTCCATTAAATCGCTATTCAAAAATGCATTTTTGGCAAAAAAAAAAAAAAAAAAAAAAACACACACACACACACACACAAAAAAACACACAAGGAATTCAAACAGAAATTNTTTTTTAACCACACATTCTCCATTAAATCGCTATTCAAAAATGCATTTATGGCAAAAAAAAAAAAAAAAAAAAAAACACACACACACACACACACAAAAAAACACACAAGGAATTCAAACAGAAATTAAAGTCATTCCATCATTATAGATGGGCAAATTGCCTTCAGCATTAGAAGCAAACTACAAAACACACACTGTGCTTTCATATTATTTAAGATGGAAATGACAGGCTCTTTTCTAGACAACATTAGTTTGCAAAAATGATTAATTATTAAATATTTACCAGGATAGTAGTTAGACCTATCACTGAGAACTACACATAGCTTTGTTGAACCGGCTTATAAATCAGTTTCAGGAGAGAAAGAGAGAGAGAGTACTCACAGATAGAGAAACTCACATATTTCCTCTGCGTCCAGATCTATCAATTCAGGAAAAGTTGAGCAATTTGCTTTGGCATTAGAACAAGTTCCACATGAACCACCTTCCAGTAGGAGTCTAGGGGGATCTATGAATAAATTAAAAAAATCATTAGCTGCCACTAATGTGTCACACTAGTTCAACATAAGCAGTTTGCAAGTTTCTTTGCCAAAAAGGTAATTATGCAAATGAACCTCCAAGAACTGCTAAGAGAAATAGGATGAAAATACAACATCCCAACTCAACAAAACGTGTCTCCACCTACCCAAATTCCAAAATTTAGGGAAAAATAATAGAAAAGCTATAAATTCTATATCATCCTCATATCGTTTTCAATTCCAAATGAACTTCACTTTGCAATACATAATATCCACATTCAACAGAAAATAAAAAATAATATAGACTGTAGAATTCTGATTTGGAGAAAGAGCTACCTAATAAAAAATCAACAGAAACAGAAAATGGAGTTAATAAAAAGAAATTTTTAATAAGCGACAGACAATGTACTTCAAAACTATTGATACAAGATCCAAGTGCCATCCTCTGTTTATCAAAATTACAGCAGAGGTAGCTTATCTCATTTACAGAAGTGATATCATCAAATCATCTATATTAGTGTGTACAATTGTATGATAGAGGCAATACAGAATTTCAAGAGAGAGATAGAGATGTTTGTTCAGTGTATGGATGTAGAAGCAGTACCTGGAGGAACTACAACAAAAGGAACCTTATAGTTTGGCAGGCCGTCAGGGAATTGCACACTCTCAATCACAGCGTTGCATAGATCTTGATAGGAATTTGACTGGTCGCCTGTTTCATATGTTATTATTCTTTTCTCCGAGGAAATCAGAGATGAGACCGATTCATCATTAGAAAGCATGTGAGTTTCCTTTGTTTGCTCTAGCCCCATATGAGATATTGGAGAACTGTGGTTCTTTCCTTTATCCTGATGATACTTTTGACATGTGACCGTGGGTTTCATATCCTCATCTTGAAGAAGTTTATAAGAGGATTCAGCCATATTTTTCTTGCCATGAGCTTGATTTTCCACTTTATTCTTCATATTCCCAATAGTTATAATATCATTTTGAGGTGAGTTATGACAAGAGGGTGCATGTTGATCAGTTTGGTTGTTTGATTTTGATCTCTTCAAAGGTGGTTCACTTTCATCAGGTTCACCCTCTGACAAGGCATTCTTTTTCTCCCCCGTAACTCCCGCCACCTAGAGTTAAACATAAAAGGCAAGTCTAATAGAAATCAATTGCGATTGTCTATGAAGTTTGAACAGATTGTCCGCTGTTGTGAAAAATCAAGAACATAAAACAGTATCATTACATATTCTCAACTTCAAGAGGGTGGAGACAAGCAATAAATGTTACAGGAAATTAATGGCTTGGTGATGGGAAGTTAATGACTATTCTGGTGATAAAACAGTACTACACATAGAATTAGAAGCATTCACCTTGTTGTCCTCACTTTCAATTATTGCATCAATAAGAACTCTGTAGTTTTCATCTTCAATAAACTTCCAGTTATTGTCATACAACTTTAGAAGATTTTTTAGTACTGGTTTTACAACTTTCCCAGAATAACCCATGCTGCCCATTGTCTTGCATGCCTTTGCAGCCTTCGGATTTGGTGCCATCACTTGTATGTGGAGATCACTTAAGAGCTGATTGCGATTTGATGATAAAATATTTTTACCTTCAATTGTAAGAAAGGCAGATAGCCATGTTGGGTTAATATTGCAAAATGAGCAGTTTGAATAGAGCTGTAGACCAAAAACCATGTAAGTATATAATGAAATAGCATTGAAAAGGGAAGCCATTGAACTAATGCAACCATAAAAACCTACAGTTTTACTAATTATAATTAAAATGCAAAATTACATGATTGCTGCAAAAAAGAACACTGGGGGCAGAGTTGCACCACACGAGTAAAATGATACTTTAGGCACACGACCATATAGGATGAACTAATATAAAAGAAACAAATATTGCAGCAAATTCTGCCTTAGATGGGACCCAATATAATTACTTAATGCAACAAAGAATGGAACAAACCAACTTGCTAAAAAAATCTGATGAAAATTGGAACGAAGATGAACTTGATAATATTAATTCTAACTGCTGTTTATTAAGAATGCACTGATATGTAAATGAACTAATTCTACTTCAACTGCGAAAATATAGGACCGAATCTTCAATTCAAATTTTGAAGTATGGCTTGTTCTATTATTTCTTACTCAATACAGCCTGGATCACAAAAAAAATTATTAAGTTAAAACATCCACAAAAGATGAGTAATTAACTAAAATCAACATTCTTTCCAAAGATTAACAAAATAATCCAACCCAAAAAGCATGGAGAGGAAAAACTAAGATATACCAGTAAAATTTCTGAAGAGAACAAAAACTATACACAAAAGAGTGGGACATAAATTCCCAGACAAATGACGAAACTGCTGCATATTCATTTATTTTTAGATTATATACAAATGCAGGCGCACATGCAGATATATAATCGACATTACATAAAATTATCTACAAAAAACCCCAAGTACGAATCCGAATGAACCCGAGAAAGATTCCAAAAAAACCCCAATCATAAATTGACCGAAAATAATATTTTAAAATTAAAAATTCAGTATCAAGCAGAATAATACGCACAATTTACGAATAAAAAAGTTGATATCAGGTTTTTCTAATCATTTTGCAAACTTTTAGCGATCTCTCGCAGCAATCAAATTGAACACTTTTATTGGTGAAATATAATACTTCAGAAGCATATAAGATTTATAATGCACAGCGTAGTCTCTATTTTTCAGAATACATGTTTTCCCAAACAATAATTTACACGTAAATTCAAAATTCTTTCATACTTTTTATCCACGTAATCTCCGAAAAAATCATATTACAAAACATTTTCTTTTTCTAATGGGATCGAATGGGGCTAAATATTTTAATGTTTTTCATTGATTTTGCCTCTAAATGATCTTGGCCCTCTTGGGCAAACATTATTAAAAAACAAAACCCCACGTGAGATTTTGCACAAAACCCAAGTAAAACAGTTATTTTAACCAGTAATGGGAGATAAATACGTACCACTTCACAAGAGATTTCTTGGAGTGGAAGAAAGGTTTTTGGGTCCTTTGTGTGTCATGAGGAGAGAACAGGAAGAAGAGAAAGGTTTGGTAGAAAAATAAAGTGAGGTGAAAATTAGGGTTTATATCCTCTTATATCAGGTGAACCTAGATTTCATGATAAGCTAAAATGAGAATATGGGCTAAATCTTTTCAGATGAGCTAAAATATAGAGCATTGTTAAATCTGGACCCTTGGTGTGGGCTAAATATTTGATTTAACAAACAAAAAAAAAAGGGAAAATTGGGCCCACTACCTTTAAAAATAAAATATATATTATATTAATACCCTTAAAACCGATTATTTTGAGTTTTTGTCATTTTTTTAAATTTTCTGTCACTTTTCGTTTAATAGTCTTTTTCTTCTCATTTTATAAGATTTAAGAGTTAATCATACAATAAAAAGTGACAATTACATTTTTAACAAAAGTTGAATGTACAATCTATCGAGGCAATAATTTCTCATTTTATCACTTTTATATTTATTATCTTGTCTCCACTTGCCTCCATATCAATTGAGACATTAATTTTATCCACATCTATAAAGAAATACAAATGAAATTAGGTAAGACATTTTTAAAAAAGTGATAGAGTATACCACTTTTAATTTTCAGCAAAATCATTCATATGCAAAAATACGAATAAAGTGTTATATTATGTCACTTTTTAATGTAAAACAAGGTTTGAATTCATATATTTAAATTTTTAAAAAGAAACATGTATACATCTATTTAATGGCTCCAAAAGAATTTGAATGAAATATACTGCGACCCTTTTAGATAAAAGTGACAGAGAATCACATGTCACATTCTCATTTTCATAAACACATTACATGCATCACCTAAATTGATTTAAAGTTAATTTTTCATATATATTAATTCAACTCATTTCCTCTCAAAGGCCTAAGAAGAGAGCCACTCCTCTTAGCACAAAAATGAAATTAAACCAATTAAGCAAAAAGAAAAATAAGTAAGACTTAAACTAAAATCAATAATAACTGCAAAAGAAAAGCCATTATGGAAACCTTAAATTCATTAGTAGTACACTCTTTTAGGGCAAATATGGCTTCAAGGTCAGCTACTTCATTATGGGATTTGGGTTTTGAACTCTCCTCCATTCAACAAAATCCAAATGGATGCTTCTAGAAAATTATTTAGTGGATGAGAGTATATCGCTTGATAACAAGTTGATAGCAAAGTTATTAACATGTTTTAGTGGATGAGAATATATCGTTTATGCAAAAGTATTGTGATTGTACTTGGATTTATTGGAAATAATTGGGAAATAACGAGTTTTTCTGAGCTTTGGGAGTTAGTTCTAAGCTATTGGAGTTTTTGTGGATTTTGGTCGTAATTAATATTTTTTAAATTACTAATTTAAGCTTGTTATAGTTTAAATATCTTTTACTATGATTTTTCAAAAAGCCATTAACTTTAAGTGTGTTTTTGTAATTAACCCTATTAAAAAATACTTCAAACCTTATATTTCAAGTTTCAATTTAAAAAATCAAATGTTTCAATTTAGAAAACTAGGTACAAATTTTCTTTTCAATAATCAAGTAATAATTACATCTCTCTCTCCAAGTAGAAAAGGTACCATTATTACTCTACTCCATTTGACCTCTAAATCATATCTTAATCAAATGTACAAGTCTTCGGCCACAAAAAACTCCGATAATTGCCGAAATAAGATATGTATGTTGAAATTTTCAATGAAAATTAAAATTTATAAACTTTACATAATTGTCAAGATCTTCATGTCAAATCTTCAAGAAAATTAATTATCGCAGAACATACTATAATACATTGATTAAATTGTTGCAAACCTTCTTCTTGATTATTGATTATGGGTTTATAGATCTTCCTCTTCAATATTCTTTCTCTTGTATCCTTGTGTTGATGAGATGACACAAAGAATGAGAAATCACACATGAATTAGGTATCATAACCCTATATATTGTTTTCATATGTATTCGGTCAATCGTCAAATACAAACTCTAATAGATCCGATCTCTACACATATAATCTGGGTCACACTTTATTTAGATGCTCAAAGTCCAATCAATTAATTCTTTATTAGATCACTTTAATTTCGAGCTTAAATTTAAGATAGCATTTATACACAATTAATTACATATGTCGACCCACATGTCAAATTAAATAATTTCCCAACAATCTCCCACTTGGGCCACATATGTTACTTTATAAATGTGTATAACCTTATGACCTCAAAACTTTTGCTATCATAACCAACAGCATCTCCAAACAATCTCGTTCATTGATTACATCAATAGGGGATCAAAGCGGTCTTCGTTACAAGTATCATAACTAAACTCATCAATGGTCACGTATATCATTACAATCAAATGATATAGATCAAGCGTGGATGTGTAGCATGGAAATTACATATAATGTGATCCAAACATGTCTATTTCCAACTGATCCTACTTTATTCTTTAATACCTTA
>CAIGRQ010186111.1:0-11469 GCA_903798375.1 Fraxinus sp. D2006-0159
AAATGTAGTGGTACAAAGCCTTTTACATTTCCCATTCATTTATTATTATATAATGGAATTCCAACAGACACAACATCAATGGCCACAAACGGTGGCTTAATTGCTATTTAATGGAAACAATAAAACTAACGGTGAAAAAAGATTTTCCGTTAAAACAACCAATTCCGTTAAATTTTTCGTTGAAACAAGAATTTTCGTTTCATAGGCACTTTATATATATAGAATATCTCACCTAAAAATGACACAACCAACCTTCATTGTAAATTCAACAAACAAACTACAATTAAATGACCAACAATAATAGTAATTAGTTACATTCATTAGCTACCAATGATCATTAATTTCAAAAATAATGACACTATGCAACTCAAAATAACACGATAACGATACCTATTACCACACTTTCATTTTCATTTTTATTTTTATTTTTTTTCATTGATGAAGACTTAATAGAATATATATTATTTCTTGCCTATTAGGAAATAGCAATTGCATATTGTGACTTTGGATATATGGTAAATTAAGTGTTAAAATGATCTTCATGCAAGGTGTGTTTTGTAAAATTGTCGTGCTTGTTATTGTGGTGGGGGGATTCATTTCGTAAATCTTGTCCAATTTGACTACTAACATCTGTTGATCATCTTATGTAAAATGTAATTTCTGAATATATGGTATGTGAAGTGTAATAGAACTCTTTATGCTGTGTTATTTGTACATCTCCTTTAAGAATATGTGACGTTAACGAAATATTTTGTCTATGTCATGGATTGGGTTTAGTGATGTTAAATCAGTAGCCCACAAGTCATGTTTCATAACATAAAAAAGTGTAAAAAAGAGAATTGATTCTCATTGATCATCTATTTTGGCACGCGGGGTTGAAACGACAACCATCTTCTCCACAAGATGTTCTGGTCTTAGGATATTCATAGTTAATACATGCACTTCTGTGAAGGACTTGAATGGTACTTCTAGTTCCCTTCTTCTCTTTCAGGGTATAATAAGCCATCCAGGTAGTAGATTATCTTGCTAGATACCTTGAATTAGCAAATTATTCACAGCATATTTGGATTTGACTTTTGAGCTATCAATGCTGAAATCTTTTTCTTAGGTAAACAATGTGAAGGAAGACTTTTTGTCGCGAAAGTTTGCTCCAAGGATCTTCAAATCGGTGTTTTTCGGACTCTGTTTCATGTTACCTTTCTCTACCAAATAACCAATCTAAACAGCTTCAACCTACAACCAATATATTCACCTTGGTTGTTCCTCAATCTCACCACAAAGGACAAGATAACGGTAATGATTTGCAGCTACAAAGGCCAAAAGAAAACAATGAAAGAAGGACAAAAAGAGGGAAAAAAACCAAGGGAAGTCATCGATTTTTTCACAACAATGGCAGCCGATATTTGCTCTCTCAATGCACACGCGTTTTCTTAATTTCATACACAAATAACACACTAACGGCTAGGGTAGAATCAACATATATATAGGGTTAGGTTAGACTTTAGTTGGACCAATAATAAGGTTAAATCGGCCAAAATTCAAAACCATCTAAGAAGTAATATATATGGGTCGTGTTTAGCATTAATTTTTTAAGCTACTTCCAATGGTTCACGTTGTTCAAGTGGAGCCTTTCGACTTGGTTGTTGGTAATCAATTCACCATTGGCCAAGGCTTGTAAGATTATATTTCGACGTTTAAATCATAGTTCGAGATTCATTGGGTATCAAAACCCAACAAATTTTCACATTGATACCCAATCAACCTGCAAACAATCAAAACACAAAGTTAATGGTCGCATAATCAAGGCAACCAATAAAATTAGGATCACAGACCTTACCTCGTGTTTCGAACTTTAAATATATACCATACCTGCTCCATGTACTCACAAGGGTTAAGATCAAAAAACACCCAAGTAGGAGCAAATAATCATAGTAATCAATCAAGAGCATATCATACATGCGATGAAGATATATCATAGAATAACATACGAATCTTTTCAAAAAAAAAAAAAAACACGTTCACATAGAACAACAGATTAACACCAAATTAATCAATAAACGGCCAACACATATGCAACAAAAGTATGAATGACCCCCACGAAAATATCTCACCATACTTATCCTATCCTATTTGTATTACTCGCACCTCGAGAATACACATCTCTTATTGCCCACCATGCTCACTAGAACCTAAGTGAATACTGGGTTTCTACCTAACAACAGTGATAGAAGTGCTTCTCTCATACTCCACGTGATCAGTCTTCACAGATAAAAGATTTCAACATTTNACCAATGTACCCATTGGTATCTATAGTCCACATCACCAATAAACATGCAACACACATACTGCTAATGCATAACCTACTATGCACGCAAACAATTACACAAAGTAATCAAATTGCTCTCATATTCTTGCAAATTTACATATCAAGCACATTGAAATGTAACATATAATCATGTAACAGAATTAAGCAATTACACACATGTAGAAAGGATTACACATAGATGCACATGCAGTAACTATGTTTACTCTCAATAAACTTCACTAGGATCATCACTCGACCCTATAGCCACATTCGGCTCACTTCTCATCTTACCCTTCTACTTATCATTCTTCTTGAGACAATCCCTCACAAGATATCCAGACTTATCCCAGCTATAACACCGCTTACCACTGGCCTTGTTACAACTTTTGCCTTTCTTCTTATCACCCTCGTCACTTAAGTCACTACGTGAATCACTACTATCTTGAGCCCTACCCAAATTTTATTCTACTCCTCATCATATGTACCTCACCACTCCTCTTATCATATTTTTCTGCTTTAATCTTCATTTTCTTACTCTTAAGGGAATTTATGATAATCTCAGGTATTAAGATATCCTTATCATACTTAATCGCATTATTAACCTCTCTATATGAGTCAGACATAAAATTTCGCAAAATAATGACTTTATAAGTTTTAGACACATTCTGATCACAATTAACGATATCTTGAACAAGTTTATTAAAAATATTCAGATTGTTATCAAGATCTTTCGAAGGAATCATTTTAAAACTGAATTTTTTTAAACAAGTACAACTTATTAGGAATAGACTTAAGCAAATATAGATCTTCCAACTTTTTCAAAGTTTTTTTGTGGTATCAAGTTACCAACTTTTCTCAAAACAGTGTCAGATTTGTGTAAAATAATTGAAGTGTAAGCAAGTTCATCATATTCTTCTTTCAGTGCTTTTGTCAAATTTGTAGGAAACTTGTCATCTATAACTTTTAAAGCTTTTTGTTGAACCAAAATCCTCTTTATTTTTTGTTGCCTATTGAAAAATCCATGTTCCCACTGAAAATTTTAACTTCGAAATGTGAAGACATTTTAAAAAAACAGAACAACCAAAATGGACGAATATGTCACACAAAGAAATCATAAGGCCACAGTATACACCGTTTTAGATTCCCATGGTTTCATGAGACTCAAGATATCAGTATCAAGGGAATGTTCAAACGGGTGAAGTCTATATGTTCTAATAAAATAATCTATGCAACACGAAGTTATGTCAATATAATTCAAATTCTCACTCAATGCAGTCTCACACAGTGACTAAACGACAATTAAGGCACAAAATCAATTACTAACTTGCAATCAAACTCAACAATTTCAAATGGAGCAAATAATTCCTAAAATTTCTAACACAAGCAATGGTTATCCTATACGATAACAAAAATCCTAATGTCAGCCCACTCGATGACTCGCTAATGTTGAAATTTAAATTGGGATAAGTTAATATACCAGAGCGGACCAATTTGAGTCCGTAAATAACGAGATATGCGAATTTACCACTTTATGGCTACCATTATTCGCCCTAAAGTCTCCAGCCATCGTAGAAATCAATCAACCCTGATCGAATCCTGAATGCGCGAAGAACTAAATCGTCTAGCCTTCGCCATATAACCTAAAACAAAAAACTAACGACAGTACAATGTCAGAAATATGTCGGCAACAAACTGATTGAAAAGACCTCCGCGAGAAGACGCCGCACTCGCCCTCACGCTCAACCAACAGCCTTTGTCAGTCTCACACGCCAATCACCCTGGTGAGCCTTCATCCGCACGTCATGCCGTGGTCTTTGTTTTACCAAACTCCTTCTAGATTTGCCAAAAATCACGAAAACATCGGTTTTGGGCAGATTTGTAATCTGTTTACCTTTTCATTTCAATTGATTTTCTAGTCGGTTTTTTATTATTTTTTCAAGTCTAATCCACCACCTTGAAGCTCTTGCTCCAAGGATCGTCAAATCAGTGTTTTCTCAGCTCAGTTTCACGTTACATTTCTCTACTAAACAACAAATCTAAACGGCTCCAACCCTCAACCAATATATTTACCTCGGTTGCTCCTCAGTCTCACCCACAAAGAACAAGATAATGTTGATGGAGGGGCAAAAAGACGCCAAAAAATACCAAGGGAAATCACCGGTTTTTTCACAACAATGGCAGCCAATTTTTGCTTTCTCAAGACACACGTTTTCTTCTAATTTCAAACACAAATCACACACTAACAGCTAGGTTAGAAACAACATATATATAGGGTTAGGTTATGCTTTAGTTAGACCAATAATAAGGTTAAATGGCTAAGATTCAAACTCATCCAAGAGATGATATATATTTTCCGTGAGTAGCAGTAATCTCTTAAGCTACTTCCAACGGTCCATGTTGGGGGTCGAGCCTTTGAACTTGGTTGTTGGTAATCTATTCATCATGGGCCGAGGCCTATGAAATTATATTCGATGTTTATATCATAGCCCGGTATTCATTGGGTATCAAAACCAACACTTTTCATCTGAAACTACTTCAAAATCATAGCTTGCTCCATTGCAAGGTGTCAGCTGTATCCTGTGTCAATACATCAGGGGAGTGTGTCTGCTGTTCATAAGGGAAGTACATACAACTGTCTGTTATAAACACCTAAAGGAAAACCTGTAGATTTACTATTGTTAGTCATTATTGGCTTGGTGTATGTGGGAAACCGTTGTTCTGGTTCTGGATCTTTTTGTGGAATTGGTCTTCAAGCTGAAACAATTGTTATGGGCCTTGAAGAGCTTGTCACACTTGTCGATGAAGGACTTCATTAAAATTCGATTCCACGAGGGTTTGATTAAAACTACTAGATGATTTTGAAGGACATGAGTAGCTACAAGTTGATAACTTATGTTTATGCATTTTAAACCAGTAAATTAGACTCCAACATGGATTCAGTTTATTAAAAATCAGTGTTACTGCTATGAGCTTTCTTTTACTTTAAACTATCACCTGCCCCGTGTATTCTTTTCAGTGACGGGTTTTTTGGTTATTTTGTTGGGTGCAGACTGATGCTGAGAAGTTTTACAATATGCTCAAGTCCAACACCGTGGACCAACATTATGGATCGCGACTATTGCGATGTGGATTTTGTGGAGGAACTTCAACTTCTTTTAAGATCCTTTCTCCTGAGCCTCAAAATCGTAGGACTATGAGCTGCCTTGATGGTCCAGATTTAAGGCAAAAGGTCTGAATTTCTAAAAATATTTAGAACCTAGATTAATTTCTTAAGATATCAATTGCACTGTTCTTCTGCTAAATATCATCCAGATTTTTCTTCAGTTCATTTTTAGGTTCTTTTGACACCTAATGGACAATATATTGAGATCTTTACCAGCCCTTCCTGATTTGGAGTCTGAAAAAGTTTTCTTGTTTTAAATTTATATCCATGATAAAGGAAGTGATATATGTTCCATCTCTGTATTCTGCAGTAGTCTAGCAGCATCTATCCTTAAATAACATATTGAAATAATTTCATTCACACTGTCTAAAATTCAATCTGCCCTCTGTGATTTGTATGCCTTGGAAAATAATATTCTACTTGATTGCACCTGTTGGTTCTATGAAAATGTCCTATTCTCTAACTTCTGTATCCATCAGAAGCAGTTGTTGGCTAGGTAAATTCTTTGTATTTGAATAAATGTTAACTTGGAGTGACTAGTGGTGTGACACTTGAGGAAAATCCATCTTGTTTCGAAGGAATAAAATTTTGAAAGAGTAATTTCTTCAAATGGTTATAAAGGTTTTGAAATCTGAAAGTGGTCAAATTTATGTAAGGCAACTTTTGACACACATTTGCACATATCTTTAATTAAGAGATGCCAAAATTTAGTGGGTATGTAAGGGATTCATGTTGATGTCGAATTGGATTCTTGCAATTAATTTTGATTTGATCTTGTGAAATTGCAATGTGTTTCTTCATTTGTTAGTGAAGATCATCCTATAGTGTTGAAATCCATAACTCTTCTTCGGGCTTGTTTGACATGGATCTTGAAAAGTCAAAAGGATCTTTTGAGTCCCAAAGGTAGCTTTTGAACCCGTTTAGCTCATTTTTTAAGTGCTTTTTCTAGTTAAAAGAGCTTTTAAAGGAAAAGTTTCCTGAAAAAGCTCTTCTACCAAAAGCAAAAGCAAAAACCATGCCAATCAGGCCCTTCATGTATCTACTGAGTGTGTTGACGTTTGTTGCCAGCTAGGTTTTTAGTGCTGATATTGATGGTATTGTTGGATTGAATATCTCAGAAGTTTAAAGCTGACTGATCTTTCCTGCAGGAGTGTGGAGCTGCTTTGGTATTTTTCAGGACACGTTATGCTGCTTTGGTTGCTTCAGAGGCACTTCAACAACCTAATCCAATGTCATGGGTGACAGACTTGGCTCCAGAACCAAGAGATATCTATTGGTCAAACCTATACGTACCATATCGAATCTTTTGGATTCGTAAGATTGCCATCCTAGTGGCCTTTATTCTGTTTGTTACTTTCTTCCTTATCCCTGTGGTGTTCACGCAAAGTCTTGTTCATCTTGATAAGCTGGAGAAATTATTTCCCTTTATAAAGGGCATTACAGAGAGGTAACATGTTTTATGTTAAAAGTCAGTTCAATTCTTCTTTTTCTGTTACAATTAGTAAATGACATGCATATTTGGTATTGGTTCCTTACTCAGTGAAGTAGCAGGAGAAAATGGATTAAAGAAAGATTAAAATGGGTGGTCATCAACTAGTAACGTTCCCTAACCTCAAATGTGTTTATGTACTAGAGAACATATATGTGCCAATTCTAACATAGGAAAGCACTTTTACTAAATCCATTTTCAATTTTGTGCTTTATTTGAAAGGAAAATATACCAGTTTTAGGATCCCTATCAGCAGGATTATTTCTCTTTATCTGTCTTTTTTCCCTCTTAACATGTACCACATCTTTACATACTTAAAGATCCAAAAGATTAGATGAAGTAGGTGTCAATTTTGTGGACTGCAGATTCTAACTATAATAACAAGGAATTAAAATTTTTCCTTCTGCTTTCTTGCAGGAGATATATGAAACAGCTGATAAGTGGGTACCTACCAAGCGTAGTACTCATGATCTTTTTGTCTATCGTCCCACCAGTTATGATGGTCTTTTCAACATTGGAGGGCTCAATATCTCGTAGTGGCAGGAAAAGAAGTACATGCATTAAAGTCCTTTACTTTGTAATATGGAATGTATTCTTTGCTAATATTTTAACGGAGGCTGCTATCGACCATTATCAAGTTTCAATTATGAAATTGGGAGATCCAAAAACCATACCTAACCAGCTTGCCAAAGCAGTACCATCAACGGTGATCTGCTCTGTCTTAAATTTTCAATTCTCCTCTTAAAGTACCATAATGGTTGGTTTTATTCTAAATGTGTAAGAATGTTGACCTTGAATTGCCATTTTTGTTTTTTTAAAATGGTCGTCAACATTTGGCTATGCCATCTCTGAATGTTGAAGTAAGCTTTTATGGAACTGGAACTATATTTTTTAACCATTTATTGAAAATATTTCCTGCAAATTTATCCATGTAAGATTGGAACTGCTTATGCTGCATTGTTCATTTTTTCAACCGAACCCATATATTTTGAGATCTCATCTCACTTATGAATCTATGATTTTATTTTTTGCAGGCTACCTTCTTTGTGACTTATGTCCTCACCTCAGGCTGGGCGAGCTTGTCCTGTGAACTGATTCAGCCATTTCCTCTTCTCTGCAACTCATTTTATAGATTTATTCTTAGAAACAAGGATGATTCAAGTTATGGCTCTTATACCTTTCCATACCACACAGAAGTTCCAAGAGTCCTCCTCTTTGGACTTCTGGGCTTCACTTGTTCAGTGTTAGCTCCTTTGATATTGCCCTTCGTGCTGGTTTACTTTTTCCTTGCCTATCTTGTGTTCCGTAATCAGGTGAGCATTTTTTATGGACGTGTTCCACTTTGTCTGAATCTTTTCTAGTTCACACAGTTGGGAATGATCGCACTAATTTTTGTAATATGCATTTATGGGCATGTATGTGAACATTTTTGATGCATGTTAACTTGTATACAAATATGTTCTACTTAAATTCATTTCAAAAGTTCTGCTAGCGTGAAGAAGTATGAATTTTGTTTTTTGTATTTTCACTATGCGGTTTCGTCTTTTCTAATGTAGAACTTGTCTTTTATATTCACCTATTTGAAAGGCTCATGTTCCTTGTCTCCTGTTCTGATCATTTATGCTGTATTTGCGCATGATCACTGAGTTATTACTTCATAGAGGTGTTGGTACATTGAGGTATCTTTTAGAAAATTTATTTACTTCACACTGTAATGCTAACTGTTAGAAAATCTATGTCTGGGTGCTTGCACCATGTACTTCACCTTCTTTGTGCAATTCTTCTGCATTGTTCACACATACACAATAGACACACTGATAATTCTGCAAGGCGGGAAAAAAGGGAATTATCAGATAGAACAGACTGTTGTCTAGTTATGTTGAATATTCATCTTTTGGTGTAATTATTATGACTGATGTTTTTAATCTCTAGATGCTCAATTACTGTGTCTCCTGATAGACTTTGTTTGATAATCATGTGAAAAATTTCAGGAATCTTTTTTTGACTTCTAATCAGTGTTTCTGATGGAGAATGGTAAACAGGAAAAGATTAACGGGAGAAGAATTTAGAGAGAGAGAGAGAGAGAGAGAGATCTCAATAGTGTTGAATACCGTAAATCAATGTCTAAAATATTCAACAATAGTAGTCCTATTTATTATAAATATAACGAAACTGGTAATTTGCTAAAATAATCATAAAGATTATATGTTTGCATTCCTTACATTTGTATGAACTCCCCATTCCAAGCTTTGTAGCCAGTTCTTGGTAACTTGAGGATAGTGTCCTTGGTTCTTTGGATACAAAGGTAGCAATATAGGGGAAGGAGATAACACAATGAGTTTCTCTTCATAAAGTTTCAATTGACTTTTTCATCCGGTCTTATTTGTGGGCTGGGGGATTTAGCGTTTTCTTCTCTTTTATGGTGTGTTGAAATTTTTTCCTATTTATCTTTTTTCTTCTATTTTTGCATTCTTGAAATTGTTTTAGTTTTGTCATTCCAATATGAAAATGTATGTTTCAGATACTTGATGTATATGTCACAAAATATCAAAGCGGGGGACTATATTGGCCTATCATACACAATACAACAATATTTTCATTGGTGCTGACACAAATAATAGCTTTGGGAGTTTTTGGAATCAAACGGTCACCGATTGCATCTGGTTTCACCATTCCATTGATTATATGCACGCTCCTGTTCAATGAGTATTGCAGACAACGGTTTCATCCAGTATTTAAGAAGACACCTGCAATGGTAATTTATGAAAAGCTGAGATTTATCTTTTCTTAAAAACACTACACTCTAGGGTAAATAATATTGGTAGTCGCTCGACTTATGGAGAAATTTCATGCTAGTCTGTCCCAAATTAGGTACTCAAGTTTGCCTTCTTTTTCAATTTGGTCACTTAGTTAAAATCCATTAGTTTTTCTAATGGATTGTCCAACGGGAAAGACTTCATATTCATCTTCTATGGGAGACATTCTGTTATAAAAACTAAAGGATTTTAACTAATCTAATTGAAATAAAAAGCAAACTTGAGTAACCCCTAACAGTGTTTTAACCCTACTCCACAGTTAAGGATAGTAGATTTTTGCATGCAAACGAAAAAGAAACACAAGTTTGATCTATTTTTCCATGCCATCTGTTATCTGTAAAGTGCTAGTATCTTTACAGACAATCATTGATATGGATCGGGAAGATGAGCATTCTGGGAGCATGGAAGAGATTTATCAGAAACTGCCATCTGCTTACCAAATCACATCGGAATCAAGGACTCTGGGTAAATCTTTGGAACTGAATCACCCCGAGATTCAAGCTAATGGCAGAGAAGCTGGGAACATCAGCAGGCTTTAAGGTCTAGAGGCTCCAGGTTCGATCCACAGTTTTTATGAATTTCATTTAAAATTTACTTATTTGCGCACTAGGTGTAAAATGGGCTGGATTGTCGAGGCCAAGGTGGCCTAACACGACATGGCTCGGCCCAGCCATGAGTAGGCCAGCCCCGCCCTCACTGGGTGGCTGGGGTAAGCCCTCTAATATTTCCTTAAAAGAAGAAAGAGTAAAAAGGATAGGATACAAATATTATTGGTTGTCTTGAGACTCATCAATGCTCCTTGGGTTTTGTTTCTTGGTTTGTATTTAATTTATTTTCTATGCAAGATTAAAACAAAAATGAAACTATGCAAGATTAAAAAAAAAAAGAATGTAACATGTTATTGGTGCCCAAGTTAACCCAGCACGCGTGGAAATAGCGCTTCATATACTTCTTAACAAGCATCTTCATTCACTGTTCTCAGTTTGTTGCTTCGCAGGAAACGTCTGTCCAACTAACTTAATAATCTCGGGTTGGATGCATTCTGTTGGAGATAGAATTGCACGTAAAAGAGAGAGAGAGAGAGAGAGAGAGATTTTTATATGCATAATTTGTGCCTTTATTGTCAATTCATATATGCGATTGTCGTGAGTTTGGATTGCGACGTGCACATTTCTGAGGTTTGTGGGAGCCTTTGTAAAGTTTATAGCAACAATTCAGTATCTGTGTATGGATATTAATCTTGTGTATATCTAATGTTTTTTACTCGTGTACAAAATGAAGAGAAGTGCAAGCATTTGAAATTGAGTAATGTTATATAGTCTCATTGAGGTTACAATCCCAATTTAGGTGGCGCTAAATGGTATGTTAAATGAAATGTAAAATTAAATGACTTATATAATTCTACCTATTATTTTAATGTCACATACATTGAGCTTGTAACTCCTACGGAGCTAAATAGCATTAGTGTTTGAAATTTGGTTGTTGCATAGATATTGATGTTAAGCATGCAAATTTGCATGAACCGTGCTACTCTACCAGACCTGGTAGAGGTTTGGTAGAGCAACTGTGCCAGTCATGGGGGGGTGGGGGTGGGGGGGTGATAAAACATTTGGGGGGGGGGGAGGGGGGGGTTAATGAGGTGGGTCATGTGAGAAGAGTTGTTTTGTCAGGCCTTTACCAGGCCTGGCAAAACAGC
>CAIGRQ010186131.1:0-13702 GCA_903798375.1 Fraxinus sp. D2006-0159
TTATTGCTCTCATCAAACAACAATACTGTGAAATTGAGACACCAACCCATCAGACGGCTCATGTTCCCAATTTCACTGATCCATCAGACACCAACAATACTGTGAAATTGGTCAAAATACTTACACAGATCTGATAATCTTGAGAAAGGTATGGAGATTGCGGTCGAATGAGGAATTTCCCCCTCGATCTTCTCCCTGATTGGAACAATTTGCTGATTTAGGGTTCTTGAGGGAGATGGCTTCACGCCTCACGGGATGGGTCTCGGGAAATTTTCATCTGGGTTTGGCTTCTTACATTTTTGGCCAGAGTCGTGGTCTATGATTGGTAATGGCGTGTTTGGTTGGGAGGTTGCATATTTGGCTAATGAGTTGGCGAATGATAACTTATTTGGTAGGATTTAATCGGCCAAGTCATTTTTCCATCATCCACGTAGATCAGTCAGTTAATGGTTTGAATTGGGTGAGTGATGGAGTTGGATGGAGTGAAGTTCAATGGTCACCGAGACAATTGTGAAAGTTTGATGAGTAAGTCGTGGCACAACTCAAACTTCAGTGGCTAATGAAACATTTAACTCAATTTAGAGCATCATGGATTTAAAAAAGAAAAAAAAGAAAATCTGTTCTTCATTTCACGTAAAACATGAATGTAGAGGATACACTTCATCGAAGAATGAAAACTAATGGTGAATCGAGAGAGATTATTGCCGAAATGCCGGTCGATTTGTGCAATTCGCTTCTCAATGTAGCAAAGCCACTGCCTCGCTTTGCATCATAAGGTCAGTTGCTAACCACCCGAAGCTATTAATGTATATGAAAGCATTTAACTCTTTGTAATTTGGATTTGCCATCGAGAAATTTTACCCAAAGAAGGAAGAATTCAAAAAATTCTTTTTAATTTTTGTACAATCAGAGGATGAGAACATTTTAATGAATTATTAAGGTGGCAGACCGGCCGTCTTTGGGGGTTTCGGATTATAAGATGGAGATCGATTTAGCGCCGATTAATCGGTGCTCCAGAAGATTTATCAAGAATGGTTTTCCTTTGCTGATTCGGGTAAGACATATATCAATTTTTTTTCGCATTCAATTGATTTTGCTAAATGAATGAACAAAGGATTTTATCAATGTAATTAGATGGAGATGGGCGTCTCTCAGGAAATACCGCTACGAAGTTCTTTAATATGTCTAATTTGCCTCGTGAAGATTTAAAGCAGGTTTTCACTTTGTCAACCCCCCCTCCTCGCCCTTTTCTGGTCATTTTTTCGTAGCGGAGATGAAAATAATGCTATTTAGTTTGATTGTATTTACGACGAATATCTATTGAGAAGGGTGGTGTCAACTAGATTGTAAAGATTATATGCAGTATTATCAGGTTCTTGAGATATCTGTCAGCTTACTATTTTTGCATTGATCATTCTCAGTTTAAGTCCAGACGGTTCTTTTCCTGTTTTCATGCTTCCACACGAAGATTTCTGCGCTGTCTTGACACTTATTCAATCACGATCTTAGTAGTCTGGCATATGCCAAATATTCACTTGCCTGCAATATGTATTCCTCTGGGGTCGAATATCGATACTTTGCTGGCAGCATCTATAACCGAATATTATGAATTTTCCCATTTAGTACGTAGACATTTTCTATGGATTCTAGTTAAGTTTTGGGTTTGCCAATTGTTGTTGAAAACTGAAAGTGACAGTCTTCATTTGCACATGCACTCTCTACTATTTATATTGTGAATAATGGGGTTTAATTTTCGTATTATTTTCTTAGTTTTCATTCTCTTCTTTTTCATAAGGCGTGGGCAATTGCAGATTCCAAAAGGGAAGGCTTTCTTGGATATAAAGAATTTATTACTGCAATGCAGGTTCTGATATTTCCTTTTCCTTTTCTTTTTTTTTTCCTTTTTATTTTTTAAAGAAAATTTTGGTAACAATCAATATTACAGAGCTGATTTCTATTAGCATTCTTACATGTAGCTAATCTCTTTAGCACAAGCTGGACATACTCTCACCAGTGACATTATAAATGTTGGAGGTCAGATTCTCTTAGTTCAGTATTATAATGTTTAAGGTTAACAAAGACTACTGCAAGATGGTGAATTGATCCTGGCTTAAACTTTTGGTTTGGTTTTTATTTTGTATAATTGTATAATAATGTGATCTTGCTATAGTTTAAATATTTTAATAATCTTCAGGTGACTTTGAAAACTTGCAACCTCCAGCCATGGAAGGCCTCGATGCACGTTTAGTAGTACGTTCACTACTTTCTTTTTTTTTTTCTCAATAGACTTTGCTTTTAGTTTAAATATTAATTATAAATAAGGGTTATTTGTTTATTTCTCTTACGCAGAAGAAGCGTAAATCTAAAAAGGAATCCGATCAGAATGGTAAATAGGGCGATTTTATTATGCACAATACTATTTTCATTTAGTATTTGAGCCTTTGGCTTTATTAATTTGCAATAATTCAGGTAGTCCTCAATTGCAATCTTCAACATCGGCTAATTGGTTTACTTCTTCAAAATCCGCAAAGAAGGTAATCTGGGAAGTAGTTAGAAAATTTCCCATTTCTTTTGTTTGCATTGATACCCTTCATTCACTGAAACTTCTTGCAATTCCTTCCATCATGCTGTGTTTTTATTCTTAGTTACGATTACATCTTCAACATTTAAACTACTCGTTTTCTTTTTTGATTCTGCAAACTGCCCCCTCCATCTCCCTCCTGTTTTTTTATTTTAGTTCAATGCAAATAGCAAAGTGGATCGAGAGGATCTAGATTATGGTATATATGATTATGTTGTAATAACAACCTCAATCCATCATTTTCTGCATTGTTTTTACATTGATTGCTTGAGGAAGAAGTCGGATTTCATCTTTTATATGTGTTCTTTGGTTTCTTGAATGGTGCTTCCTTGCTCATTTATTCTATCAGGTACCGTTGAACTCTGTCACTTCGATAATGGATGGCCTGAAAAAGTTGTATGTTCAGAAACTGAAGCCCCTGGAAGTAACATATCAGTTTAACGACTTTGTTTCTCCATTATTGGTAAGTATTTAATCTCTTTTCATTTGCAAGTGTGTGAAAAGAATACCGAAATGTTCTTGATTCCATTTTTGCTTCTCGGACGATTTTATAATTGTCATGAAAGTTGATTTATAATTGACTGTTGCTCATAATGCATTGTATGTTGGAAGGGAAATAGTGACTTCGATGCTAAGCCAATGGTAATGCTTTTGGGTCAGTACTCTACTGGGAAAACAACATTCATTAAACATATGCTGGGAAGTAGTTATCCAGGTAATGTGATAATTCTTCTCCTTTCCTTGTAAATTAGTATTCATTTATTTTCATTTTTTAAACCAGAATATAATTCTAGTTCAATACGTGTTACAGGAGCTCACATTGGACCAGAGCCAACGACAGATAGATTTGTGGTTGTCATGGTAAATTTAGATTTTTCCTTATCGTCTTTTTGTTGCCATTGTGCAATTTTTTAATGGATGTTTTTAGAGTTCAGTGGTTTTATCTCTTGATACTATTTGACACCTAAACAGTCACGATATAGTTGATTGGCTAATTGGGTTTTTTTCTTTTACTGGCTTCATAGAGTGTAACCATTTTTTTGTCTTTGCATGAATTATTGGCAGCTCAGCTCGATTGGCCACCTAATTAGCCTTTATCAAAATATGCTAAAAACATTTTGCAGTCAAATGTACACCTTTAGGAGTCTAAACAACAACTTTTACGCTAAGTGGACACCCTTTAAGAGTATCATGCGACATGATATGTCAGAATGGTTCTTTTGAGTTTATACGGTACACTGTTCAACTAAACTGGACACATTTCAAGCCGAAAATACTAGTTTGAAGTGGATTTAAAAGCACTATGAAGTCAAATGTACACTTTTTAATATCAAATCGATAACTTTAAAGTCAAATGGTCCCCCTTAAGAGAATTAGACACTATTTCATGTCACGGCGATTCGTTTGAGTTCGTGTAAAGCCATTCAACTCAATTGGCCACCTACTAAGCCCAATATATTAAAAACTTTCTAAAGTCATGGCTCCTTCGTATATGTTCTTCCATTTTCGTATCTGGGGTTCATTGTGGAGTTGCTCTTCATACAGAATGGACATGATGAAAGAAGTGTTCCAGGAAACACCATTGCAGTTCAAGCAGACATGCCATTCAGCGGCCTGACAACTTTCGGAACTGCATTTTTGTCAAAATTCGAGTGTTCCCAGATGCCCCATCCCGTAAGTTACAAAATTGAATTTTCTTGAGAGGACAAAATTCTTAAATGTATTTCTGTAGCTCCTAACTTTTACTTGTATTCTGAATGCTAAAAGTTACTGGAGCATATTACGCTGGTCGATACTCCAGGAGTTCTATCTGGTGAAAAACAAAGATCACAGAGGAGCTACGACTTCACTGGTGTAACATCTTGGTTTGCTGCTAAGTGCGATCTCATCCTTCTCTTGTTTGATCCTTACAAACTCGATATCAGCGATGAATTTAAGCGCGTCATTTCATCTCTCCGTGGTCATGATGATAAGATACGCGTGGTTTTGAACAAGGCTGACCAAGTTGATACACAGCAAGTAAGGAAGAATTTATAGTGCGTAAGATACCTATTTTTGTCCATTTGTGATGTATCCTACTTAGAGCATGCAAGCTTAAAACATTTGCTTAAAAGTAAATAACTATGTTTTAAAATAATCTTTTTTTATTGGTTGAAATTCAAAATAAGTTGTTACTTATTTTGATAAGAAGGTATGAGTTACTCTCAAAATAAGTTAGTTTTGTACTTAGAATTAATAGACATATCTTAACATGTTTGAAAATAAAAAATTACTTGAAAGTAACTTTTACTTTAAGCATAGACAAAGATTAATCATCGTCCTATCTAGTTATTTGTCTGGTTGGGTTCTCATTGCAGCTTATGCGGGTATATGGAGCATTAATGTGGTCCCTTGGGAAAGTGTTGAATACTCCTGAAGTTATGCGTGTTTATATTGGGTATGCTTTCTACTTTTACAATTTTTTTCTGTAATCAATATCATATGAGATATTTTGTGCATAAAATATGAGGGAGAAAGCAAGAAATCTTGCTTTACTCCTGTACAAACCATATCAGCTTTGAATTTGATTTGGTATGCATTGAGATCCTTCGTCTAGAGCTTTACCAGTTAAGGATTTGAAAGGGAACCCATCCATTGTTATCTCGGTGGCTTAGAAATTGTAGCTTATTTATGTATCCACTACTATTTTATACTAGAATCTTTAGGGCCATTCTCTTTATTACATAGTGGTTCCATAGTTCATCTCTTCGAGAATTTCATATGTAAAAATAATAGACGTAAACTTTTTATATGGTTATTGGTGGCGTTTTTCTCTCCCTCCCTATTCCTCTTCCACCTCATCTTTCCTTAATCACTATTATTATGGTCATGATTACTGTTTATTTTCTTTAGATATTTTTATTTCTGATACTCCATGTTTTTGTCTGTCTTGACAGCTCATTTAATGATAAGCCTCTAAATGCTGCCACTGGTCCGATGGGGCAAGAACTTTTCGAGAAAGAACAAGATGACCTTCTGACCGATTTGAAAAACATACCAAAAAGGGCTTGTGATCGTCGTGTGAGTTTAACATCATTATTTTCTGGTGTCTTTAGCCCATGTTTGGCCTCCATTAAATTTTATTTCATTTTTTTCTCTCATCTTATCAATCACACATTTTCTCAATGAAATAATATTACACACAAACCCCAAAATTCTCTTTACTTTTTAACCACACATTATTCAAAAAACACTATTCCAAAATCAATTTTTTTCAAATAATGGAGCTCAAACAAGGTCTTAATATATATACAGCAGTTTTATGTGCTNATGAAATAATATTACACACAAACCCAAAAATTCTCCTTACACACACAAACCCAAAAATTCTCCTTATTTTTTAACCACACATTATTCAAAAAACACTATTCCAAAATCAATTTTTTTCAAATAATGGAGCTCAAACAAGGTCTTAATATATATACAGCAGTTTTATGTGCTTTAGTAGGTAACAAGTTTTTTGATGCCTTTACCTTGTGCAGATAAATGAATTCGTAAAACGTGCTCGGGCTGCCAAGATACATGCCTGTATTATTAGTCATTTGAAAAAGGAGATGCCAGTAATGATGGGCAAAGCAAAGGCCCAACAGCGACTTATCGATAATATAGACATTGAATTTGCGAAGGTTCTTTCTTCCCTCTCAATATCGCGAGGCTCATGCACCTTTTCGTGTATAGATTATGAATGTCATAGATAAATATGTGAAGTTGAACTGATGACCGTGATACAAAAACCACCACCTAGCGTGGTGCGCTAGGCGAAAAAAAAAAACTTTCAAACATGTTTGCGCAACTTATTTTTTTTATGTAAAAATGATTTGTCAAAATAACTTATTTCCAGCTTTATTGAATTGAAAAATATTAAATATTAAATCTTATTTCCTTACAAGTAAATTCTTTAAGCTTAGCCAGCATGCTTTGAAGTCTAAACCTTGTTCCCAATATATTTGGGAACGACTAGGTGAATCTTCTTTGTCTCTCCGTTTAATTCATTGCAACGGTGTTGTCATTTTACAGGTTCAACGGGAACACCATCTTCCTGCTGGGGATTTTCCTAACGTTGAACACTTTCGAGAGGTCTTGAATCTCTACAACATCGATAAGTTTGAGAAGTTGAAGCCTAAAATGATTCAATCCATCGATGACATGCTTGGACACGACATCCCTAAACTTTTACAGAATTTCCGGAATCCGTATGATTAGAAATGCTTTTTAAAGAGGTGATTTTCTTCCATGTACGCATAATTGTATACGTATATTTGATCTGTTTTTAGAATATATATTGATATTATTTTATCATTTGAGACTCAAGTGTTCTTGATATACAACACTTTTGCATTCTTCCTCTTTAATAATCTCTGGAATCATAAAAACATAATATAAAAATACTTGAATAAATCTTGATTTAAGCTTAAATTAAGTGATAGTTAAGAAACATGTGATCTTTGGTGTTATTATATGTATATTTAGTGTTTGTTCGGTAGAGATTAAAATTCAATTAAAATTGAAAATATAGTCGTTATTGGTCTCACTCGTCTCATAAAAGTTAACAATAACGACTAGTTTTTCAATTTTAATCCGATTTTGATCTCTACCGAACGGGATCTTAATTTGATTTTGAGGGGTTTCTCAAGGCGAAAGGTTGCCATTCAATAGTTACTAGGTATAAAGCAACTTGCCAATTTGAATCTCCCTACCTATTTAACTTGTAGATATCACGGGTGGGGTTAAATGTCTCAATTGTCATTGAACTTTGACAAACGTCATTAAACTTTAAAATATCTTCGAGTTGTCTTGAATTTTTTTCAAAATGTTTTCCTGTTGTCATTAAATTTTAAAAGTTCTTTGAATTTCTACTGAACTTACCAAAATGTTATCACATTCGTCACTCTGTAACATGTTTTAAAAGTTAATGGACTAGATGACATGGTAGATGAAATTGTAGATGGGATAAGATTTTGGTAAGTTCATAGAATCTATCACCTTCTAAAATGGCGAGTGACGAGTCCAATAACATTCTGGTAAGTTTAGTGACAGCTCGAAGAGTTTTTAAAGTTCAATAACTGAAAACATTGACATCCATCACTCTGTTACGTGTCGTTTTAAAAGTTAATGAGATGACATGGTAGATGAAATTGTAGATGTGATAAAATTTTGGTAAGTTCATAGAATCTATCACCTTCTAAAATGGTGAGTGACGAGTCTAATAACATTCTTGTAAGTTTAGTGACAACTCGAAGAACTTTTAAAGTTCAATAACTGGAAACATTGGCAAGTAAGAGAGCTTTTAAAGTTCAATGGCAAATAGAAAATATTTGCGAAATCCTTAGTCAAAGTGTTGGAAATTAATCTAGCTTGTGAATATAAATCTTGAAGAAGTGTCGCTAATGTTGGAATGCTCAATAATTACCTACGCTAAATTTTAAATATCTCAAAGAACGATAGATAAGGTGATGATATTTTTTGGCGCCGTGCAAACTAGGATACGGCAAACTGGGCAGTTCGGACATGTTATGCTTAGTTTCAAAGGTGCCTATGTCTATAAGAGTAACATGATCTAGATGACTGCTCCTAAGAAAACAAGTACATTCAAAATAGTAGGACAAAACAATTGATGCGAAGTTGTTTCTTAGAATTCATCATCGGAGGCTTCAAATTGGATTTTTTTTTTTTTTTTTTCAAAATAAAATCTTACACTAAAGAATTTAATGCAAGATAATCATCTCTTCATGCCTCATAAGTACCAGCAAAAGTCATAGAAATTCTTGATATAAAGCTAAATGCAATCTCTCCTCTTAACTTACTATTTAAATTTAGCAAGAGATGTTTTGACAGCATAATCTGCTAGTATGAAGTTTGTTTTCTCCGTAGGATGGAACGAATCCCAAAACACGTACTGATTCGCATCTGTGCACGTAAAGGGAGTAAATTCATTGCACTGATAACCCATCTCAAATGTTCCCGTCCCACAACACGCAGTTGCTGCAGTTTGGAATCCTGCAAAATAGCATATCACAAACATCAGCAAATCAGAACTGTTGATCATGTATATTACACAATGTGCTGATAATCAGCAAGACAATTTGAGAGATTGAAGTAAGATTTGGTACCAAAAGACTGAGGATCCTGAATGATCTTGGAAAACACATGGTATGGATTTGAGAACACCAGTTGAATTCCAGAAAGCTCGTCGTTCAGTGTTTCAACTAATGCTTTCAACTTCTTGTTGAACTCCATGGCCACATGATTATACATTGCTCTACAATTTCCCCCTTGTAGCGTTCTCTGCAGTGGCAAGCAGCCCATTGGAGGGAGCCCGGTTAAGGATATTTTTCGTGCTCCAAGGTGGTAAATATCAGTAATGAAGGATCGTGCTATGTCAACTAAAAATTTCTGGTAGTCGTTGGGAGAAAACTCGAATGATCTGTTGGGAAGCATGTAATAGTTTACTAAGAAATCGTTTGTTCCCATGCTGATTATGTATAGAGCTTGGGTCAAGATTTTCTTCGCCTTCTTGTTTCCCAGATAGTCTTCCAGCCGTCCTTTGTATTCTTTGTAGTATTCGAGTTCTTGCCACAGAGGTATTACTGACTACGAATGGAGATTTAATCAGGCTTAGATGCAGCATACTCCAACACGTTGATAAACGCTGTCCTAAAAGATTTATGCTCCCCCTCCAGGATTAGTCAAGCCTTTATAGGCAAAAAGAGCAACTTTTCGAACCAGAAATTCGTGAGCGAAAACTTTTTCTTCATCTTCGTGCGTGCGTGCACAAGTCTCAAAATTTGTTTTGAGCCCCAACTTTTTCTGAACTTTTATTTGAGCCACCACACTTTTAAACTACTGTGTGTGTGTAATTTAAACAATAATTCCAACTATAACTTGGATTAACTCTAGATGGATAGTTCATTAAGGAAACTATTAATTTTTTTCATTTAAAAGAAAATGTTTACTTTAGTATTATAAAAAGCGATATCATATTCTTTCCACCTTTATCTTCATCCCTTTCTCCCTACCCTGTCGTGCCCCCTTCCCCACGTCTTCCCTACCCCCTACCCCCACTGCCACCGCCACCCCACTTTGGAGTAGCCGCCAAGTAGCTACTCCGGAGTCTCCCGAGCAACAAGGGGGATGGGATGGGATGCAGCAAATGGGAAGGGTGAGGGGACTCAGGGGAGGGGGTTGGGTTATGATCAATATATTATCATTATACTTAATCTAATATAGATATCCAAATCCAAGAGACACTTACAAGCACTGTAGAGGTAGCACTATCAAAGCCAGTTCCAGCTGATGCAAAACAAACTCCTGTAGCAAAATCCTCTATAGTGTAAGCCGGATCCAAGTAAGCAGGCACGGTTGATTTCAACCCGAAAGCCTCAGAGATGAAGTCTGTTGCAATCCGTCCATTGGAAAACCTTCCAGTGGGTCGACCGCCCTCAAAATCCCGACCATAAGGCACGAAATCACTTCTTGAAATCGTAGGAATGAAGTTATTGTTCCCAGAATCCACCGAAGAATCACCAAATACTATAATAGACGAAATTTTAGCACCTATTCCTAGGATTTGATGGAACTGAAATATAAAGATCAAAGCAATGGAATGGAATGCCATTTTCATGTCCTTGCTTACTAGTTTGTAACACGTTCAGCTTCTAACATGTACTTAACAAGATGCAACACAATTTTATTAAGGATTAAAGTGACAACCTTAAATGAGTGGAAATCATTAATTTTCGCATTAATGACAACCTGCAGATTTGATACACATCATAAACCATTCGATGTTTGGTTATGCGTACGTTACTGTGCAACACTGCATAACAGTTAATGGTTTTTTAACTTTTTATTTTTTCCAGTCAAGCATACCAATAGAATTTAATGTAATGTTATCAGTATTTCAAACTGCACCATTTCAGTTACAGTAAGCAGGAAAGAAATTCTAATGTGGGCTTCCAAAATCACAATTCATTTAATTTCAGGCTATAGGATTTCAGTAATCCGAACCTTATTATGTTTGCCAGAGTTGCAGACATTAAATTCTTGAGAATGCTCCCTCTCTTTCATCGCTTAACGGATAAGTTTCAGGGGCTAAAACGTTATGGTAAAATCGCATCTCAGTTGTAAAACACGGAGATATGTCCATTTACTCTCTCTCTATGCCCCGAGGCTGAACTCACGACGCACTCCCCCTTCGGGGGTGAACGAGTTGGTAGAGCAGCTGAACGCGGAGATCGAATGTCACGAGTTCTAATCCTCTGCCAACGCTTCCTCGGTCGAGCCCGTCGCACTGCTTGCCAATGCGATTTATTTCTCGTCTGGTTTGCAAGCTACTGCACATGGAGCGAGGTTTACGCACTCACGGGTAACAGCTCCGGGTTCCTACGTCAAAAAAAACAAAACAAAGAAACAAACCAAATGCATCTACTATATATATACACTATATTGAACAGTTCGAACTAAAAGCTAGCATAAGTTGTTAGACAGGGACTATTGAAAATAAATGCTTCAAGCTTTAAGTTTGGTACTGAAAGTTTGTCATGAGGAACGATATTGTGTCAGTGGTAATATAGGTGACATGTAAATGATAGATTCATTTAAATGCAAGAATATATGATCCCTATAATGTGATATATTACCAAATTTTGTAGGTCAATAACGAGTAAGAATCAACTAGTGAACTACATCACTAATTAATTTGAACCATGGTTGGTTAATTAGTAGTCTGGTAGTTCATTAGACTGTTGGAAACAATTCCACTTCTAAGTGTCGACGATAATTAATTGTGAATGTTATAAACTTGTAATTACCTGGATTTTAACTTTCAAGTAATATAATATATAGATATAACCATGTTAATATCAACTATCATTGTAAAACTACGACGTATATAAAAGGTTATCATAACTTTGTCGGTTATTAAATCATGAAGATCAAGAGGCGTGAAACTCTCCTCCAACGAAATGGGAAGGGCAATTTTGAAATATTTTAAAAGCAGGTGGGAAAAAATCGTCCATAAAATGATCCTCAACATATGTGACATTTAATATAATATTATAGACCATGTAACCTAATAAAAACATCTTCCTGCCTCACAAGTACCAGCAAAATTCCTGAAAATAAATCTAAATGCAATCTCTCCTCTTGCTATTTAAATATAGCAAGAGATGTTCTGGTAACATGATGTGCTATTATGCCATTTGTTTTCTCTGTAGGATGGAACGAATCCCAAAATACGTACTGATTCGCATCTGTACACGTAAAGGGGTTAAGTTCGTTGCACAGATAACCCATCTCAAATCTTCCCGTCCCACAGCAAGCAGTTGCTGCAGTTACGAATCCTGCAAAGTCACATCACATCACAAGCATCAGCAAATCAGAACTGTTGATCATATTTTACATAATGTGCTAGCAATCAACAAGAATCGAGGTGAAATATCATATCAAACTTATTACCGAAAGAATGAGGATCCCGAATGATCTTGTAAAGAATATAGTATGGATTTGAGAACACCAGTTGAATTCCAGAAAGCTCGTCATTTAGTATTTCAACTAATGCTTTCAACTTCTTGTTAAACTCCCTGGCCACATAATTGTACCTTTCTACACAATTTCCCCGATTTAGTGTTCTCTCCAGTGGGAAGCAGCCCATTGGAAGGAGTCCAATTAAGGATATTTTTCGTGCTCCGAGGCGGTAAATCTCGGTAATAAAGGATCGTGCTATGCCAACTAAAAACTTCTGATAGTCCTCTGGACAAAACTCGAATGATCGGTGTGGAAGCAAGTAATAGTTTTCTAAGAAATCGTTCGTACCCATACTGATAATGTATAGAGCTTTCGTCAAGAGGTTCTTCGCCTTCTTTCTACCCAGATAGCCTTCCAGTCGGCTTTTGTATTCCTTGAAGTATTCAAGTTCTTTCCACAGAGGTATAACAGACTGCAATTGGAGTTTCAATCAGGCTTCGGTGCAGCATCAGTTTATTTAAAGTGCGGTGATTTAATATAAGAGGTTTTGAAGTTAAAACTGTTGGAGAGATAGGAAGAATGAAGACAAAACTCGAATCATAATTCTATTCTATCAAGAGCAATAAAATATATACACTCAAAAACATACAAGATTTACATAGGTTCGTCTCAATGTGAGACTACATCTGTTTTTGCCGTTGCAGTAATTTGCTACGATGAAAAGAAGTTCATTAAAGAAAATTACACAACGACAATAAATAGACTCCACAACTTAACACTCCTTACCCCAATGTATCCCCTCGACTGCGCCTTTAATATAGAAGGCGTAGGGGCATGGGCAGGGTATGTTCAATATACCATGATGTTAGATCTAAAATACATATCCAAGAAACACTTACAAGCACTCTAGAGGTAGCATTATCATAGCCAGTTCCAGCTGATGCAAAACAAACTCCTGAAGCAAAATCCTTTATACTGTAAGCTGGATCCAAGTATGGTGGCACGGTTGGTTTCAATCCGAAAGCTTCTGAGATGAAATCTGTCGGAAGCCGTCCATTGGAAAACCGTCCTGTGGATTGACCGCCGTCAAAATCCCGACCATAAGGCCTGAAATTGCTTTTCAAAACTGTAGCAATAAAGTTATTGTTCCCGGAATCCACTGTAGAATCGCCAAACACTATAATCGATGAAACATTAGCATCAATTTCGGGGATTTGCAATAACTGAAACATGAAGATCAAAGCAATGGAATGGAATGCCATTTTCATTTCCTTTCTTACAACCCTGTAACAGGTTTAGTTTCTAAAATAAAAGATCAAAATGAAAATTTCTTTTTGAAACATTTAAAAGTTCACGACTTTTGCACGAAATAAATGTTTCAAACCTCAAAATTTGGTACTAGGAGTTTGTCGTAAGATACGACATTGAAGTTAGTCTTTGTCATTGCATCATTAATTCAAATCAAGTAATAAATAATTTTACAGGTTAACCTATTTAATGCATGCAACTGCTGAATAAAGGCATTGAGGAAAGAAACTGTTGGGTTGTTAAATGAGAAAATATTCACAAGACAAATGTGCAAAACTGATTCATGATTTAATTTTTAAAAAATTTCTC
>CAIGRQ010186147.1:0-10364 GCA_903798375.1 Fraxinus sp. D2006-0159
TCCTGCCTACTTGAGGAAATCTCCTGTAGTTTCTGAATTCCTAAGTAAATTTTGATCAAAAAAAATCCTAAACAAAATCGGGAAAAAGTGAAAATCCTAAACCACCAAAAGTCTTGCAGAAAATACATCAAAATTAATGCATACTCTAATTCATCATGATAAAACCCTAAAAAAAAAAAAATACTAAATTAAAAAATCACCAATTTTCACGAAAAGATCACAAGTAAAAAAAAAATAAAAAAATCACATACTTTACGAGCAAGCTTCCAAACTGTCCAAGGCCCCTTTTTTGCATTCACTTTGCACCTCTTCACCTTTGTCGTCGTCGTTGCCGCCGCCTAACAACTCCTTATTAGTTCTTCCCAATCAAAGGCATCGATGAGACAACATAGAGTCAGTCCGATCCTCATCCACAGGCTCTACTTCTTCAATTTCATTAATTCCATGATTTTGGGACCTTATTGTTTTGGTGGAAATTGAGGATTTCAATTCAAATGTTTTAATTCTCTGTGGGGACGTGCGTATTCAAGTTGGGACTCTTGGGAATTGGAATGGAGTGAATGTGTATTATGTAGATCAATGGCATCTACCGATCTTACAATAATTGGCTATTTTTTTTTAAAGCTAAAGTTAATAACTGGGCAGTTGATAAATGGGGGCGCTCAAAGTCCAGTGCAGGGCCTTCATTGGGTTCATCCCTGGCGGCGCGAGTGAAGAAGAAAATGAAGGAATGTTGCTTTTTATATTTTTTCACTTTATTTTATTTAGTTATTTAATTGATTTACGTGGTTTAGTGTAAAGTTACCAAATTGAGCTTTTAGAAATTGGTCGAAATACAAATCTCGTGATCAATTGAGGACATATGAACAGAAACCGTACACAAGTCCTTCAACCGCACACAAGTAAAGGTTGGGACCACAACTACAGTAAATAAAAAGTTAGGATAAAAGTTACAACAATTTAAAAGTTTTGAGACCGCAGCTATAATTATCCCCTAAAATTATGGTATAACTTGTCCGTTCATTTCCATTGCACTGTGCTGGAATTGGTTAAAAGACTAGGAATGCAGATTTGTTTCTTCATCAAAAAATAAAGATTTCAACTGTAACATCGGGCTATTATCAATTTTAGGACGTGTTTTTTCATCAAAAAATTGTCGAGTCTAGTCTTGGACAGGTCGTTGACAAGAATATGTACAGTCTCTCTATTGACATTGACACTATGATTCTTAACAATGAAAGTGAACTTTGGCAAAATCAAAATCATTTTAGAGCAAGCAATCAGCAGCAGATAGTTAAAATCAATCACTAATTCCTATATCCAAAGAGAAGAATAAGAGAAAATATACAAGTCAAAATAAAATCTCTCAGTAACAGTAAGTCAATTAGCCAAAACTAGCAAATATTTAAATGAAGGACGAGGGAACTAAGAAGCTGTAGCATGAAGGAATGGCAACTGCACAAGAATACAAGTTTTGAAGGCCAACACTTCCCTTTTTTTCTCTATGATGTTCTTGGAGTTCTTACTCGAGGAGAACGCGCATCTCAGAAAGAAAGGAAAGATCAGAGTCCGCGTTAGCCCCGTTCCAAAATGAATAGATTCTTGGACGGAGTTTTTGAGTTTCCTTATTTTCATTTCAATAGCAATGCAAATTCATTTTCTTTTCCCTAAAAATCATATTTAATGCCAACAAAGATACTAATCAAGTAATCAGTAAACAACAGTCACAGTCACAGTATTTGCAACGCCTTTACATAGGAACCACAATCAGGCTTAAAATTAGAGAAGAAAACTTGCATTAAAAATCAGGAAATTGAGCATCAGTTAGCTTCAAATTCAAGCTGCCGAAATACAATCGCAGTAATTGGGCACCAGGAAGTAGGATTCATTTCCCGCACTTTCAATATCAAAACACAAATTTCTAGGCACAAATTGCTTAAGGTCACTTTAGTTTGTTGGAAACAATTTTCTATTCTTAAAATATCATGTTATATGAAATTCACAGCACATGTTGCAACTTGATTTGAATTCTATCAACCATTCATGATTCACTGTTAGATTTTGATTCACAATCTAAGCACCAATTTGACAATTATGCTAGTAAGGACTACAAGGTAACATAGTAGCCCTTCTCAGATTTTATCGATAATTTGCCTGACATCCAGTCCCTTCATCTCCCCACAAGAAGATATATCCAAACAAGTCCACTACGAGTCTACGGCACAAGAAAATTCATTCAAATTAAAAAATAAAAAAAATCCAACTTCTTGGATGGAATTATCAGTAACATACCTCAATACAAGTCCAAGAGATGTATAGCTCTCTTATTAGTTACAGGTAAAGGAAAACAGACAGAGATCTTGCCTAGAAGAGCTAAACCTTGCTAGTCAACTACTACGACTACTTAACCCGTTTCAGAGTAACAAGTCTCTCCTAATCATCTGCTGGTAAGAAGGTCCCTGTAGCCAGTCTCAAAATAAATTTGAGCATTAAATTCTTACCTCAGGGTAGCTCAATAGCATACATTATTTTAATCAACAAGCGATTGGTGCTTTCTTCTTTCATTTCTTGCCATCACTCTGCATGCTCTTCCCCAAAATCATCATAGACAGAATATCTGCTTGTTTTGTGTTCCCCTCCTCATTGAGGCTCTTGATAAAGTCTTTACAGCTACTCCAATCAGTTACCCCTCCTTTCTCCATCATCTTGTACAAAATCGAATATGCATTGAGTCTTAGCTAAAAGAGCATCGAAAACCTTATCATAGCTTGAAAAGTCGATGGTTCAATCTCTTTCCAAACCAAAATCCAACAGTTTCAGGGCAGAAATTGTCTTCCCTTTCTCACAGAGAACAGATAAGAGACTATCAAAATGAGGTGCAAGACCATTAACCATCAGCAGCTCAATTCTTCCGATGGCTTCTTCAACATGACCCCTCATAAGAAGAGCTTCCAAAATCTTTGCAATCAAGTCTTCATGATCCTTCAGCCCCTTCTCCAACATGGTCTTCATGACTCGGCTTGCTGTCTGAATCCTGCCATCTTCAAACAAGCTCTCCATCACCGATCTATAAAGAGATGAATCCGGGAGATGACCATTCTCTATCATGCTATCCAGAGTTGTCTTCACATCAGCAGCACTCATTCTTCTTCAGGTAGCTCTCAATGAGTGATTCATAGGCACTTTTCTTCTGAAATAATATCTCTCCTGATCATGATATTAAGAATTTCAAAGGCTGAATCAGGATTTCCTTCTTTTGCATGCCCACAGATCAGATTATTTAAAACAACGGGATCTTGAACGCCCATTTTCATCAGCTGCTGCAAAATTATTTCTGCTTTTGCTGTCTGGCCATTGTTGCAAAGATACTCTATGTTGGGTTTTGATACCCAATAAATCCGGGCTATGATGTTAAATCGGTATATTAGTTGAATAATATTTCATAGGCCTCGGCCGATAATTGAAATGATATGTTGACACCACAATCGAACCAATCGAATCACGTAATCCACTTGGGCCATTTGAAGTAGCCTAATTATATTAGTGTTGCTCATGCCCGACCCGAACGACTTGGATGGCTTTAAAATGTTAGCCCATATCCCCTTTGTTATTGGGCCCTAAAGTTTGACCTAAAAGCCTAACCTATGTTTAACCTATTTAATGTGGTTGCTAATCACAATTAGAGTGTGGAAAAGAAAAGAGGCAGCCGTCCCTTGTGTTTGAGATAGAGAGAAACTGGTCCCTTGCCATTGCTTTGTGCATTTTTGAGCCGTGAGCTTTTCTCCTTGCAAGACCCGATTTTCTTTCTTCTTTGCCTAGTCTTTGTGACTGTTTCCAACCTTAGTCCTTTGTGGGCTGAAGAGATTAGAGCAACCAAAGTTGAGCTTGGGAAAGTGTTGGTTTGTTTTTTGATTGGTTGATAGTGGTGATCGATTGTTGGAGTAACTGAGCCCGGAAACAACTTGATTGGAGCACAAATATTCTACACTCTATAATCGCCTAATCGGGTTATATGCACTAGGCTCCATATGCAAAGTACTCTTGAGGCCTCAAAATGATCTTCTCAGTGAGCTTATCCAACAACTTGCAGCATTATTATATTGACTAGCCTTGCAGAAATTCTCAATCAGAATACCATAATGCCCCGCTTCTGCCGGAACACTCAACCTAATCATAGCCTTGAGAACATCCATGGCAGCATCCAAATCACCCACCTTGCTGGGCCAGATATTAGCCTAGTGAAGATCGCATTATCCTTAGGTTCAATGTACTTCTCCACCATCTCTGAAACCTAGAAAATTAAAATCTATTTTCCAAAATCCCCATCACTTCTTCTTCCAAAGAATCATCGTCCCACAATTGGAGTGGTTGCCTCGATTACGTCTCTACCTAGAAGGTAAATCACATGAGAAAAAAAGGTAACAGATCACGCAACGTCCCTTTGGAGACGATTAGGTCATGCCTTACTCAGAATACTATTGTTATCCAAGCCGATGCATCCCCTCTAAGGTGGAGAATATATAAAAGGCGATGGCATCTGCTTCAAGTCTCAATTGACCAAGTTGCACACAGTAAAATGATTGATGTGGTAGTTCTATAGAGACGACACTCAATCAAATCACAACATTTTTGCATTTACTCAAAACACGAAAATCACAAGCCTATGAAGATTTTGGATTAACACAATTGAACATGACAAGTGAGCCGTTAGAATAAGAACGGGGGTGTCTCTTCTACTCCTCCACATATAAATATACGGTCTTCTCTCATTCAAAGGAAAGTTTTTGGGAAGGCTTGTTCGTGCAATCTTCAACCCGACACTCATGTTTTTATCGATTATGTCTTTCATTCTCAATATACTTCCATTGATTTGAGCATTGGACTGCATGCGAACGTTTTGCCCCTTATTGAAGCTACGATCAGTACAGTCTAACGTGGTGATCCAAATGAGCAAGAAATATACACAAACAAGAAATTAGAGATCTGCTGACAACTGAGATTCCCTGTGTTCTTTTGATTGTTGTATACTGCAAACAAACTAGCTTTGTACTTAGGATGTCATGTGCATTTAAGTAACATCTTTTGTTGTAACAACTATGTGTCACATTTAGAAGATAACTTTGTAGTACGATTGAAAGAGAAATTTATCACTCAAATTAACTTATTTTGGACCAGAAATTGAATTTCTTGATGCTATTTCCATACTGGATAGAACTTGTATGGAAAGTTCCTAAACACAAATTGATTCACCTCTTTTTACCATTTTTTCTTCTAAAAAGAATGAAATATTCAAGACTGAACAAGAAGACATGTTGACACTACAATTATTTAAATAGTTGAATAAATAATATTCACAACATCGTTACAAGAAAATGTTCAAAAACCCGTTAAAATCAATTTTTAACCCAAAAGACAATAATTTCCTCATTAAGCCCTGTTTGTTGTAGATTAAAATCAAAATTTTAGTGGATTTTGATAAAAGTTAATGAAGTATGTGATTGAAAAGTTGTGGATCTCATGAAATTTGTGGTCAAAATCAATTTTTTTGATTTTGACTTGAGATTAAAATTTGATTTTAATTTAAGAAAATAAAATATTGAAAATGATAATTAGGTATTATCTTCCCCAACTACTCCATCCCGACCCCTATCCTGCCCCTATCGTTATCACTATCGCCAACGTCAGCGGCCTCCCATTTTCAAAATCACATTAATAGCATTGTAAAATAATTTATTTATTTTTCCACATAACTTGCTCAAGTCTCCTTACATAACTTCATTAGACATACAACCCTTTTGCCCCATTATTTGAAATTTTAATGGTTGAAATTGAAATATTTTTTTTCCTTTTTGAAAAATATATAATTATAAAATAGGAAAAAGTTTTGAGATTGTGTGTAATATTATTTTATTGAAGAATGTGTAATTGATAAGAAGAGAAAAAAATGAATTATAATTTTAACGAGAGTCAGACATCGACTGTTACGTACGTTACATATACTTTGCATCTTTTTAAGTGATTATTTCACAAATATGTAACATTCTAGTAGTTCTAATTAACACTTGATCTCGAGATCGAAAAATTTATAACAGTTAAAGAAAATCCAAATTTAGACATCAAAATCAGTAATTACCAAAATAGAGGATTCTGATTTCTAAAGTGAATTAAAAAGGGATAAAATTGTTTAATTATTAGTGTGATAACTGATAATACAAGTTATGTACTCAAAAAGTCTCGTTCATAAATTATACAATAAATACTGCATTAAAAAAGTGGCAGTAATTATCAATTAAAGTATGTCATTTGCTGGTATTTCTCCAAAAATTAAATTACGTAAAAAAGGAGGCTGTCGGTGAAGATCGAAAGATAAATATTCGCGTATAATCGTAAAGAACAGCAAGCAACTCTCCCTTTTATTTCCCTCTCCAGAATTCACCTGCGAAGTTGAGTACGAGGTTCGATCGTTCTTCGGTTTCGACAGAAGGTACTCGTTCGATTATCGATTTTGTCTCTTGATATATTTTTTGATTGAATAATTTTCACTCTTTTCTCTTTCTGGGTTAGCCGAATAATAATTCTTGATTTAATCCTGATTAATTTAGCTTTCTTTGATTAAAATCATAATAATACTATTTAAATTATCAGCATAATTTTGTGCTTCTGTGAGTAAATATGTTTTGGAAAATTAAATTAAACATTTTTTTATCAAAAAATAAATACGAGGAATTAGTTTTTACAGTAATCTGATTTTATAGATAAATAATATTTTTCGTTTATTGGTTGGAAATCACGAATAAAAAACTGAAATTCCGAAAATATAGTTTAATTATATTTACGTAATGGTAATTGAAGATTTGAGTTTGAATTTTTATTTTATTTTATTTTTCATCATCAAGTGCAGGAGAGTACAGAATAAAGATTGGAAGATGGGGTATGTGTTCTACATATCATTACCAGTTATCCTCTTCTTTTTAATCATAGCCATTGCTTGTTACCTGATTGGTAGGGCCAGGGGTCGACAAGAATCGACCAGACTTCCTCAGTACTATGGTCCACCTGCACCCGCACCTCCCACGTAGAATTAATTATACTTCTCGTGGCTTTGCTTATGTAATAAAACACGTGTTTAAGGTTGTCTAGCAAATATATACTTTTTTTTTTTCTTATAAAGGAATGGACGGGCTCTTTTAGAGCGTATTATTACTTGAGTAAATGACTGGATTCGTCAATTCTAGAAATTTAGACATAAGACTACGAGTCTGATTGATACCGATTAAAATCCAATTAAAATTGAAAATATAGCCGTTATTAAGTCTCACTCGTCTAATAAAAGTCAACAATAGCGTCTAGTTTTTTAATTTTAATCCGATTTTAATCTCTACCGAACACGCCCTTAGGTGTGAGAATAACTCAAAATAATTTCTAACCCAACAAATTTTAATTTTGATAAACCAACAAACCTTTGGTATTTCACTTCCTTTTATTTTGGGAGAAGAGACAGAGGGATGAAAAAATCAGTCTCTAAAACAATTTTATCTTACTATATGTTAACGAAGCTGCTCCAAGATTAAGTCAGCCCACACAAGATAAAAAAGAAAAAAATAAACAATTTATAAGTATCAGTTTCTCATTGTTTTTTTTTTTTTTTTTTTAAAGCTTTTTTATCTTTTAAACGGGTCTAAATTTTCAATCTTAGGAGGATTATAGCTTAAAAAGACGTGTATACAACATGAGTTGATTTTCCAAAGAGATATTTAAATAGAGATAGTGAACACAGATATGATACTTTGTAGAAGAGCTAGATACGTAGATTCAATTCATGACTGACCTGAACAAGATCACTGATAATTTCTAGGGCCAATGATGCAGCTTTATCAGGAAAGAATCTGTAAGCATAAAAATTGAGAATCAAATTAAACATTACTAAAACTTACACACTAAAATATGCTTTGGGTAAATTGTATGTCCATTCCAAGTATCCATCTTGACTTAAAAAATCAATTATAACAGTTTGTCTCCTATGCATCACTTAAACTGACCAAATTTTCCCTTTCAATCTAATGTCAAAATTTCCTTCAAATTTTCTCAGGATAGTATGCTGTCCATACTTGAGATATCAATATAGGTATCCAAATAGAAAATATGGGGATCAACATAATAAGAATTTGAATCCAATAACAAAAAGAACCATGCCTTGATACCATATTCCTTATGAAGCAACTTCTTTATCAATCCATTGGAGATTGTGAAAGTACAAGTTTAATACCAAAAGTTTCGTCCTCTACATGAGGGTTGAATTTCCATATGGAAAAAGGGCTCCCTTGACAATATGTTCTGCAAATTATCGTCTGGATCAAATGGAATAGTTTTCTTTTCTCTCCAGTGTCCCCGTAACAGATATGATGAGAGTCTTGAGACCATTTTTGAAATAGCACCATCGCAGACTGATTGATAATATGTTTAGCCAATCTCAGTTTACTTTCTTGATCTACTTAAAACGTGCAAACCAGACCTAGAATCGGATGTAAATGTTTACCAATTCCTCTAAGTTATAGACAATGTTAGTCCATTCCTATAGCAAGGTAAGGGAATAAATCATGAAAAAAGCTACATGAAGATGTCAGAAAAACAGCATTCCCATCATTCAAACTTCGAAATTCACTAAAGAACAATAATACTAAAAGGATAATTTTTCATTAAAATGAGATCAAAATTTACTCATAAAAAGCATCCATGTAGAATCGTAGATCCAATAGTTTCTGCAAACAGCCATAAGCATTCATTTCATTTCTCCTAAAGTCACAATAAATGCAATCTTAGGATGAAACATAATGTAGAACAGTAATTCCATCTGAAATACACAATGATGTTCTGCAAATTTAATATACAGCGTGCCACTACCAAACAAAATTACATTAAAATTGAAGTAAAAAGACATCCACAAGACTCCCCACCCATGTAGGTCAGCTCGGCTAACAGAAAACATACAAACAGTACCAAAAAAAAAAAAACACCATAATCAGAACCAGAATCCCAAATGTGAAATTGATGGGAAAATTTGAAATTGAGCTTACAAATTGAGGAATTGGGAGTGGCGAACTAGGGAATTCCAGCCAAGAGAAGAATAGAGATCAAAATAATTCTTCAAGTGCCTGTCCTGACTGGACATTCATGCAAACACCACCACTATTCCTTCCACTTCCCTCTCTCCTTTCTTCCCCAATAATGTCTTCCCCGAAATCCCCACAACATCTTTACACTTTCCCACAGGAAAAACAAATCCCAAGAAGATGAAATGAAAAAAAAAATAAAAAATCTTTTATCTGTCTGTTAAAATGCAAAACTTTCTGGGGAGTGGGGGGCGCTGACAATGAAAGGGAGTTTTCTTTTGAAAAAAAATTGCAGCTTTTTATACATGGGGTGCCCTGCCCCGGCAAAAGTTTGGATTTTTTCATCTAATTGAATTCGACTGTACGAGTCTTCCCAACTGCCAATGTACACGGTACGGGGTTGCTTTGCCTTGTGAAATCACATTTCTGCACGGCTGCACCCAATTTTTCTATTAATGGACATTAGGTAACCTTGGATTTTTGCCGTGGGGATATAAGATTGTGCCATGTGGATGAAGAGAAGAGACCATGAGTAAATATAAATATCATTTTCATTTGGCTGATTCTAAAAATTTGTAAGTATTTACGAAAATTGAGAATAAATTAACCTTTTTTTTAAAGTACAATGGGAGAGTAGGAAAAAAAAATTATTTAGAATCCAGATGGAAGTATTGGAACAAATCAAATGTTGATGGTTTAATTGTTGTAACAATCTAATTACATTAATATTATGAAATAGATTATACGTTATACCCTCTAATTTTCAAATGTTTTTTATGTTGGTGTCGACTCTAAATGTTTTTTGAGTTAAATTTCTAAATGTTATGATGATTAATCTTAATCTAATTAATTTTAATATCTTCTATATATAAGTCTTCCCAACTGCCAATGTACACAGTACGGGGTTGCTTTGCCTTGTGAAATCACATTTCTGCACCGCTGCACGGCTGCACCCAATTTTTCTATTAATGGACATTAGGCAACCTTGGATTTTTGCCATGGGGACATAAGATTGTGCCATGTGGATGACGAGAAGAGACCATGCGTAAATATAAATATCATTTTCATTTCGCTGATTCTAAAAATTTGTAAGTATTTACGAAAATTGAGAATAAATTAACTTTTTTTTTTGAGTCATGATTGGAGTACCGGGGGGGCCTTACAGGGGGGTACAGGTAAGACACATTGGGGGGGTGGGCCACAACTTTTTTTTTTTATTCACAGGCGGGCCCCCCACACAGTGAGGGGCCTGGC
>CAIGRQ010186151.1:0-11259 GCA_903798375.1 Fraxinus sp. D2006-0159
TTGATTGCTTGAAAACTAGAAATTATAATGGCTAGTGCAGAGGATGAACACTAAAAAGCTTAAAAGATGTTTGAAAGACTAATACCCCCATAATAGCTTGTGGAACAAAAATCGAAGTGATAGGAGTTGACGTTTAAATGACGAGGAATCATACTAAATGTTTACCAATATCGGTACTATTTTACAATTGAATAAACTATTACAATGGAAAGGAAATTACAATTCAAACTAATATTTACAATGTGCGGTCGAAATTGGGCAAATTGTGGTTACAATAGGTTCAAGTGGATTAAGTAAAACTGCGATCATTGACACGGAGGCTCTTCTTTAATCCCTAATTTGAACATATTTTTCTAATAATAATAATAATAATTAAAAGAATGCTTCGTGAAAAATAAATAAATAAAAATACTAGGCCAATGCGCTGTTGGGTCCAACATAGGCCGTGCCAATCTACTCCGGCACAATTGGGAACCTCTGGTTCGGGAACAAAGGGAAGATTTTATAATTAAGAGGTTTAGTTTTACCAATTTCAAATTTAAGAGATCAAGTTTAAAATTTCAAATCTTTGAGTTTTTTAAATTAATTAATTAAACATATATTTAATTAATTAAATATATTAAGGCCACAATTCCATATAATTAGTCACAAATCACAATTTTTATATGTCACAAATTATTTTTCGATCACAATTCAAAAAATTTATAAATCACAATTTGTTTATCGATCACAAATCAAAAATTTATACGTCACCATTTATTCATCGATCACAAATCTATCAAATTAATAACTCACATATTATTTATTGGTTACAAATCACAAATTTTATGTCACAAATTATTTTACGGTCACAATTTAAAAAATTTATAGGTTACAATTTGTTCATCGATCACAAGTAAAAAATTTATATATCACAATTTATTTATCGATCACAAATCACAGGGATTATAAGTCACACATTATTAGACAATCACAAATTATTTAATTATCGGTCACATATGAACAATTTTTTAAGTCACACATTATTTTTTGGTCACAAATTATCGAGTTTTTTGGTTGAGGCCCTGTTTGTCCCACATTATTTTTTTCATTCTCATTCTTCTACTCATTTTCAACCACATATTCTTTAATAAAATAATATTTTCCATCACATCATTAACTTTTCCTTCTTTTTCAACCACACACATCACTTCAAAAAAATGCATTCTCTAATTTTAATGTGCACCAAACACACTCATAATAATATCGAGNTCTTCAATAAAATAATATTTTCCATCACATTAATAACTTTTTCTTCTTTTTCAACCACATATTTATCATCACATCACATCAAAAGAATGCATTTTCTCATTTTAATGTGCATCAAACACACTCTGAATATTGTTTATCGATCACATATTAATGAATTTAATAGTCACAAACAACCAAATAATATGTGACCACCAACAACACTTGTGACCACCACCTCACTATTGCCACCAACATCATGGCAACCGAAATCTCGTCGCCGGAACCACCACCACCTCTCGACAATAAACCATCATCTAAAATACCGACATCACCACGACCACCACTACCCACCAACAACCACCGTTTCACCACCACTACCACTACCAATAAAACCCTACAACCCAAAAAAATCTCCAACCCTACCATCATCGCCACCTCCGTCACCGATCACCACCATTAAAACCACATATACATCACCATGCTCAAGACATACCACCACACTCCACAATGATGCTAACAACACGCCCACCATCGCCGCCTACACCACACCACCTACAAAAATCACTGTCGTCACCGCAACAACCACGCGGCGCCTGCACCACGCCACCAACAAAAATCACCACCACAACAACCAGAAAATAAAACCCTGCAAACCGAAAACCACAGCACCCAACCCCAACCACCGCACCCAAACCATAAAAAGAAAAAAAGACGAAGACAGATCGCGACTTTGACTCAGCCGGTTCAGCCGCCTTAGGCTTTGCAGCTGGCTTAGCCTTGGGATCAAGTTTAGCCTTGGTAGCTACTGCCTTTGGCATGGATTTCGCTTTGGAAGGAGGTGCCTTCTTCTCCTTAGTGGTTTTGCTGGCGACAGCCTTGGGCTTGGTAGCCGGACCCGACTTCTTCTTAGCAGTAGTAACAGAAGATTTGGAAACAGAAGAACGAGTCAGAGGAAGCTTGACTGGATCCAATCCTCTCCCTCAGCGATGGCGGTCGAAGGGAAGGGGGAGAGAGAGAGAGAGAGAGAGAGGATGGCTACAACGGTGCGGAGGAGCGAGAGGGAAAGGAGAATGAAGGTATGATAAATGATTAAATTTTTAGGATTTATGTAATTATATTTTAAACAGAAATGAATTAATATCTGTTTTTTTGTATAAATTAAATTTATATCTGAAATTTGAAATTAAATCTTTAAAGTTCTGGTTTCGTGTAATTTCCATGGGAATAAATTATAAATAGATAGAAATAAAATTATGCATAAACAAATAATATTTTTGAATCTTATAAAACATATGAATAAAAAATAAGTTTGAATGACACTGATCATATGTTGACCCGCTAAAATATTTTTCTAACTAGATTTTTTTTGAAATTTCACGTTAAAGAAGAGAGAGAGAGAGAGAGAGGATGGCTACAACGGTGCGGAGGAGCGAGAGAGAGGGAAAGGAGAATGAAGGTATGATAAATGATTAAATTTTTAGGATTTATGTAATTATATTTTAAATAGAAATGAATTAATATCTGTTTTTTGTATAAATAAAATTTATATCTGAGATTTGAAATTAAATCTTTAAAGTTCTGGTTTCGTGTAATTTCCATGGGAATAAATTATAAGTAGATAGAAATAAAATTATGCATAAACAAATAATATTTTTGAATCTTATAAAATGTATGAATAAAAAATAAGTTTGACTGACACTGATCATATGTTGACCCACTAAAATATTTTTCTAACTAGATTTTTTTTTGAAATTTCACGTTAAAGTTTACTCATTTTTAAGCAGGCTAAATGTAATATTTACTTTCGGGAGCTGACACTACATAAACATGAATTGACGAATATATTTTGAAGAGCTTGCCTGCAAAAAATTTACTTGTGGCTCGAAAAGGGCCTTTGTTACATGTTTAAGTAGAAGAAAAACGTAATTATATTTGCATACCAAACATGTAACTGCACTATTTTCCTTGCTATTATCCAAGGAAGATCCCAAGCACCTATCAGTTACAAATCCACATTGTGCCTATGATCTATTGACCTTTTATCTATCTGCATCTTCCCAACCGAAAGGTGTTCGCTCTGGAATGAACTCACAATGACTCGACCCAGGTCGAAGGCCTACCTCGACTAAAAGGGAGCAAATGCTGCAGGAACAGAAATCAAGTGAGACTCGACCAAAGACCTGATCAGGCTTGCATATGGAAATCCTAAGATCTATAAGATATAAGCATATTAAACCAAGTTAATTGCATAGTCAAGAAGAACCAAGTACTCATCAGATTAAAAGGCTCCTGCTTTTGGTCCCTCTTAGATAACTCTGCTTTGTTGCCTCTTGTCTTAGGCTACCTAAGTTGCTATAAGCTAAAGGTTACAGTAAACGAATTTCGAGTACAATGCTACAGCTTAACACTTGCTAGGTACAAGTATATCAATTTTTAAGAACTTTGATGATAATGTCATTCACGCATGCACGAGAACGAAATTTTCAAGTTCAACATCATATTGATAGACTCAGAACAATTCACAGATCATAGCATGAAAACAATTAAGGTTACATTTTCAAATCGCGCTTGGTGAACATGAACGCATAGGGGCACAAATTGGATCTGAAAACAACACTGCTCAAATAAACATTGTCTAGGTGACTAGCAGATGACAAAATATTTATCAGAAATCTGCAAAAAGTAAAAGCATTCTGCATTCTGTATCATTAAGACAACACGATTTGACTGATAACCTCATTAAAGCCAAATCTTCAAAATCTAGCATGTGTTTGTTCATTTCTGAACTACTAAGGGTTGCAGGTGCATAAAACTTCACGAACCTTACCACTACACCTTGGAATGATGGGAACAAAATAGATTAGTTTCAAATGCTCAGTTCAATGCATTTGAATAGAAATCAGCCTCATAGGGTGCTTTGGAAGCCTGGATTTCCTGAAAGTTACTGTTTGCAGCCATAGCATATGATCGAGGATGGGTCGACTGCTGTCCAGTAAGCCAGAATTCCGATGAAGTGAGCGGCACACCTCCTGCGATTGAATGGTTTACATTCTGAGCCATGCCAGGATCATTTTCATGCATAGGACGGTGTAGTGGAAATGATTCTGGGCCGGATGCCCAGGAATTACTTGACAGAAGAGAGAGAGCACGACGGTACTCCGGTGCTGCATCCATGTGGGAGAAAATTGTGGGTCCCCTGAAACCTGTAAACGAAAAATAGAAAGATCGTCTAAACAACTGAAATTGGAAAATGAGTAGTAGTTTATATTAACAGTTAGAATTCTAGAATTGCGTGAAATGAGCTTATCGTTTTTTTACAAGAACCACATAAACATACGAGTTTCCAAGTTAACAAGCCTGGGTACAAGAACTTATCCGGCCCAGCAGTTGGGACTAATTCGACAGAATAAACACTTTAGCTTATGCTAAATTGCTATTCAGCTCTTGGAGAATTGAGTGAAGATTTTGGGTCAGTCCCGCAAAGTAGGAAACAAACCTGGATTGTAAACCTCAGACATGGAGTCCTTGGATGCCAAGAGGCCATTAGATGTGTCTCCGTGCATATTGATGCCATTTGGTAGCTTAATTTCGGGCATAAGCAATTCCACATCAATGCCTCCAGCTCTTCTAGACTTTACAGGGAACTCCCTCGTAACCGTAAACTTGGAGGTGCATGAGCTATCCCAGGTAGAATTTGCAGTAGTTCTGGGGTGAATAAGTGGAGCATTGTTCAACAGAAAATCCATCTGTCGCCTGCCATCTAATATGTGCAAAATTACATTAAGACCAAACGTAATCAATGGGACCAGCATAAAATCTCAAATGAGCGAGATGGACACTGGAAAGCAGCTTAACTAGATATTTTTGCGAACAATAACGTCTAGTCATACAAACAATAAATGAAGGATTTATAGTTCGGAAGTCAGAGGAAGTTAAATCTCTAGGGGCATCGATATACACGGACACTGAATCTTCTGAACTCAAGCGAGACAAATGAAAGCACAACTAAATGCCAACAATCTTAATTAAATCTTTCTTGTGGGTATCATTCTTTTAACTCTTTTGCTTAATTGCTTCAAGAAATACTCTAAAATTAACAACTTTATTTTACGAGTGAAGTCAAATGATGAATTTAAGAAAATATAATTATGAAGAAATTTATTTTGCATGTATCATACTACTAAATGTGGAGAGAGAAAATAGCGATGCAATCCCAGTACAAGAGAGTTTATCATTGTAACACGTGAGAAAATTTGAAACAAATTAGTATACATTTATGTGCACGGATTGTATCAATGATAAGTGCACAGTGCAAGAGCTGGCACGTTCCAATTGAAAGCATATCAGGTGAGGTACATGCTGACAATCATAAAAATGAGTCAGAATACGACGCGTATGTAGTACCAGAGAATGGTGATGACAGCATTGATGAGTTGAACCCAATAGTTTCCTGTTGTGGTTTACGACGCCGTGCATTGTGATCAGAAAGCCTCTTTCGACAGCTACGCTTCTTTTCATCGAATTCGGACAAACTGTGGAACCTTCATGGATAAAAATAGAAGCCACGAATATATTACGAAGCCCAAATTAGCAGAAAGAACTTAGTAGAGGAAATAAAAAATGATGACAGTCAAGTCATACTAGAAGTTACTACGGCCAGTAATACTGATGCCAGACATTAATCAAGTAATATTATTAAAAACTACACGTTATGTATATTTGTCAACCAGGGTCTTTCCATTGATCATTACCTGCTACACTGTTGGCAAAATCGACGTTCAAGGCCTCTTACAATAACCCTTGGGCATTTAGAATGGCCATCGCAAACTTTATGCTTTCGATGATAGTCTTTAGCTGTTGAAAGATCAATATTGCAGCCTTCTACTTGACAATATGGAATAGGAACATTTTGACCAGATGATTTAGATTTCCTCATTATAGTGGTAGATGAAGTAGGCGCTACAGAAGTGATTACGCTCTCAACATTGCTCCCAGCACCATTGTTCTCAAAGTAAGTCCGCTTTCTTAGTTTCAAACTAATCCATGGCTCAGCAGAGCCAACAGAACCCTCCAGAGGTGGAGAAGTTCCAGACACCTCAGATCGGGCCATTTCCATTTTCTTGATAAAATTTGCAGATCCCTCAAATGCTTCGAACTCAGAACTTGGCAGTTTCAACCCATCCTTCAGGGAAGAGTCAGTAGAAGCTGAAATAGAGCTTTTAGTTGAAGAACCATGCCCAGCATTAGAGCCAGAAGTACCGCTATTCCCACCATCCGCCGACATATTAAAGGAGCCAACATCGATTTCCCCATCATCTACTGTCATACAGTCTTCTGACAGCATCTTTCTTGGACTTTCACTCGCTTTTGAATTGGATGTAATAATGGTTTCCCAGTCCCACTTTGTATTGAACTCCATCTAAAAAAGGTAACTCGTTAAACAGGCCCACTCAATTTTCCTTTTACATGAAATGCACAAGAAACTGGGAACTGAATCTGCAATCAATAACATTATGACCACTCTATAACATGCTCAAACGAAATGAAATTTATGATGTAATTACACAAAAGCATTAAAAGTATGGCAAGAAAAAACTAGAACCATCCATAAAACCATGAGTAGACACACTCTAAGATTTGAGCAAATTAAGTTGAAATTTAACCTCAGAGATATGAGTATCACCCCATAGAGTGGCTCTTGAGTTCCAGAAATTTGATGAAACTGCAAAGAGGAAAATCAATTATTATCCAATTAACTGAGAGTAAATACTCAACCCAAATTGTGGAACTTCAAGTAAGCACAACGAAACAAGTAAAATGTACAAGTCTTAAACATCTGAAAGAAAAACTATAATCGCACATCACCCTCAAATAATTCAAAGATTTTCACAGTACAGATTTCAGAAAGTCTCATCAACAATTGAACATACCAAACCTCAGAACATTTGAAGTAAGCACAACTAAACAGCAAAAGGGTACAAGTACTGAACATCTGAAAGCAAAACAACTAATACTTCACCAGAACTAATCCCGAGATTTTCATAGTACAGAACCTAAGAGTCGCATCAATAATTCATCTGTGCAACAATTTTCCAGACATGACTTCAAAGCAGCTCACCACACAGAAACTTCGCTATCAATAACCAGAAAATAAATAAAACAGCTTTAAATAGGCATGCACCTTACACCGTACCAATCATTAAACCTTAGCATCTCTAACAAATGAAGAAATAGGAAAAAATGTTCCCTAACCTCCTACAACAACTCTGACTTTCCACCTTCTGCCCACTTTAGTGCACAAATTTCCAGATAAAAGGAAGAAAAAGATTTACAAGTTTACTATTTACTCCTCTTATATCTTATATTTATATTTTTTAATCCCATAAAGTAGCTATACTCTAAGCTCTATTCAACACTATTACCTCTTGGCTAACTGTTTCTTCCCTTTTTCCCTAACTCTTATTCTATATCTTTCACCTGCTCATTTCCAATAACAAACTAGAAAAATTTGAGTGTGAATGATTAAAAGACCAACTAAAAGAATTGTTGGAAAATTGTATAAAAGAAGTTGATACCTTGATCTTAAAGCTTATAAGTATAAAAATCCAAAGTCAGGACATTTTTTCACCTAACAAAGAAAACAGAAAAAAAAAAAAATCAATCATTAATCTGAACTCTTTTACATATTTATAGAAAATTAATCAGCATAAAATAAATAAAGCAAAATTATATATATATATATAACCTTTTTTATGAACATTGGCTTGCTTAGAAAGAAAATAATCTGACTGACTATTACTACTTTTGGTGAAACTAAGTTAAATTTTGCTTCAGGAAAAAAGAAACCCCAAATCAAACGAAACTAATTTAATACGCTATAAGACTTATGTTAAAAAATTCAAGGTTGTTGATGGAGCAAGTTATGGTCCCCGTCTAGGGTTTTTTGTTGGATCAACGACCGAAAGCAGATTGCAACGAAAAGTTTTCTAATACTAAAATGATTTTGCGAGATAACGAGGTCGTCTTTAGTCTTTACCGTCCTCGACGACGTGTAACACCAAAAAACTAGAACTCAAAAAAGTTGAAACTCCTCAGCTGCTTCTCCAAAAATGAAAAATTAATACCTCACAACTAATTTGCACTAAGCTTCATTTATTAATCCCTAACGGAATATTCATTTCATCATTTGCCACTTACCTCCATAGCTAATCATTATAGCAGCAACAAATAATCAGATTCAGATAATCAATTAAAAAAAGGTGGAAATTGAAAAGGAAAAGGCAAATGGAGTTTTACCTGATAAGGAAGGAAATGGAGAGTAAAACTTACCGAGTAAAGCAAAGAGAGTGGGGGGTAGAATGAAAAGGAAATTCTGCAGGCAATTTCATTTACCTAATGAAGAAAGAGAGAGAAAAAGTTCGAAGGGTAAATAATATTAATAAAACAAATTTCACTATTGGTACTCCATTTATTGCCTATATAGCAATTTGGTCTTCAAACTCTGATAAAATAAAATAAATAAATTGCAATGCTGGTCCTCAATTTATTGCCTATATAGAAACTCGGTGTTTAAATTCTCATTATAAGTTGTACTATTGGCTCCATCATGGAGTTCTGTTTATTGTATTTTTTTTTAACTTTATGAAGATTGATGTTTCTTTATAACTTGGAACGACATTCAATATTTCCAGGCGAGGAATATTTTGATGAGCTAGAGACAACTTATAGCATGTTTGGGAAGTACTTTTAAATGAAAATTTGGGTGAATAAAAAGTGATTTAGGCCTTGTTTGATTGTTATATTTTTCATGAAAAATGTTACATCCGAGGAAAATTGTTTTCATTTTGGCCGTTTGATTACAAGGTGAAAATAGAAATCGAATTCTAATGTACAACCACTTTAAACTGCATTTTCTTTGTTTTCATGAAAAACGAATTCCAATGAGTTTGGTGGTTTTTTATTTTCCAATTAACGTGAAATTTGAATTTCTTTCCATCTTTACCTATCAAACAGACCCTTAGAGTGTTTTATAAATTGTTTATAGACAAAGGCAAATATAGGATTAATGAAAACTTGGATGATTAAATTGCCCCTTTTAAAGTTTGAGACTACTTTTTATTGGGATAATAGGTTGAGGATCGATGGTGAAACTTTCCCAAAACAATAATAATGTGGGCTGGTTTTTCAGTGAGGTGGTAATCAAGTGGGTGAGGGTACACGGAAATTGTGCTTGTGGTGCCTGGATACACGGCCCCGATTTGCATGAGCGACACGAACGGTTCAGATGGACTGTCGTTAAGTGACAGCTTTTCTTATGTGGAATTTGGTTGTTCCGAAGAGGGCTATTTCTGGTAACTGGCACAGAGCAGAAAGTGGAAAGGGGGAGATGGGGAATGCAATTTACGAGTCCACGCCGAGTCGGCTCAGCCTCTTGTGGCTTATCTTCCATTCCTCTTGCTTTTCTTGTTTCATTTATAAGATCTTTTTATTTTTATTTTTTTAATCGTTGACACACCTACAAAGTACAAACACAAGAATAGGTTAAAAATAACCATAGGTATAAATAGTGTCGTCGATAGATAAAGTTGTGTTGACAAAGACTCGTGTGATTTTAAAATCGTTTGCATTTTTGGCTCATTTTGAATTGACATGATATAGACTCATGCGATTTTAAAATGGTTAGTATTTTTGGCTCGTTTTGAATTGATACATTATCTCAAATATTTTATGAATTCATGAATTCAAGGACTAAGGTGTCACATATAAAATTCGAAGGACCTCAATTCAGTAACGGAGGATATGAGCATAACAAGAAAACAAAAACAAGGATCACGTTGCACATATTGATCCCAACAAAAAAAATAACTGCCTCAAATTATAGCAACAATACCCAACTTATTTACACGATGTGATCGCGGTATAAATAACTATGTGATCGCATAGTTATAACAGAGTTCTGATTTTTAGATGTCCTACTATAATTAAAACTTCGACTCCTATCAACTTTTGGCATGATTGACATAAACTAAGGTCTATAAATATCATTCTTCAGAGAAGAACATGGAGAGAGAAGAGAGATACAATCTTGAAGTTAAATTGTTGTTAGTATGAACAACGTAACTTGAGTCAATATTTATTTAATTTTAAAAATCTCATGTAACATTAATTACGTGTTAATTGCTTACTGTATGTTAAATTGATGTTTAATTGTTTGATCACAAATTTCTTGATTTAAAGACCACATCGAGATCGGGAAGAGATACATCTGTCTAGTTCATTCAATAAATAACATAAATTTTAATAGAAAAAATCCGGAGATACTTTATAGTCATCACTGGGTCCGTCCCTAACAATTGAATACCATGATACCAGAGGTGATGGTAGTAAAGCGACATTATCCATATCTCCTAAATTTTACTAAGGAGTATTCTTCAAATCCGGCCCTTTACAAGTTCCTAAAGGTATTGTATCAAACTGGATGTCAACCACGGTACTGAGTCCGTACTGATTGACTCTTCTAAATTCTGCACGGCCCTACAAGATGTATAACTGAGACATTTTTCGTCCCTACAATACAATTTAAGCACCCTTACAAACTTTCAAAATTCCACCTTCACCAAAGAACTCATAACCTTTTGAATCAAGGATAGACAACGAGATGAGATTCTTCTTCAAATTCAAAACATGTCGAATGTGGCCAAGTGTTCTAATTGTTCCATCCAAAAGTTCCAATCTGACCGTATCAATCTCAGTAACCCGACGGTGCGTTGTTTTCCATAACCATGACACATTTGGAAACAGTTTCTTATGTAATAAACAAGTCCTTATTAGAACACATATGAAACGCAGATGATGAATCAAGAATCCAATTCTCCCCTGGTTTAGACTCGACGTCAAAAATAGCCAAGAGATCTCCATCAATGTTCTTCGCGATCTAAATATCTACTTGCGGTCATCCTTTCTTTTATAAGCAATTTGTAGCAATTTTTCTTCATGCGCCCCTTCTTCTTGCAGTAATTACAAATTTGA
>CAIGRQ010186169.1:0-21794 GCA_903798375.1 Fraxinus sp. D2006-0159
TGCATTAAAAATTTACGCCACCGACAACCCTTCTAGACTATTCCCACTTTATGACCTTCTCACTAGATGGAATAAAACCCAAGACTTTTAATTTCAAAGCGAATCTGTAGGAATTTTTTCTTGTCCGAGCTAGCTAGAGACACTCGGTTAATAAGATGCTACGACAGTTCCCACCATCTTTCCATCCATTACAGAAGTGAGTTATTTTCTCCTGCAATATAAGGCATTATTTTAGTCTTTAGACAATTATTTAAACCAACATTTAATTAATTAAATTTAAATTTTAAATATTGTGTATGTGGGTCATAAACTTACATTCCACCACTTGGTCATGCATCCAATAACTAAATTTACCATGGATATCTAATATGGCTATGTACTCATTTTAACAAAGTTGAACTTGTAAGATGAAATCTCAAGTTTCAATAAGTCCGTATAACTCCAAAGAGCAATTCTATCTAATTAAAACTAAAAAATGAACACACGAATTTTAAGATTAATCTGCATAAACGAACCATCATCTTGCGACACACGTTAAAGGATAAAATCCCGCATCAAATAAAGATGAGAAATATAGACCAATATTTCAGTGTTTAATCGATGTGAAATTTATCCCTAAACATGATCTTGCAATATTGTAGCTTGTTTGAGCACACCAATCTCGAAATTTCACATGCTCATTTTTTTGAATTTTAATTAGATCAAATTGTTTGTTGAAACTTAACGGGATACCACGTTAAAACTTAGGATTCCATATTAAAAAGCACCTTACTGAGAGAGTAGTTCATATCTAATAAGTTGGTCTATTTTATCCCCTAACAAAGTATAGGAAAACTAAATACAAAAGCAAGCGTTTATTTTTTAATATATTTCCCTACTACACCGAAGGATTTATGAAACAGCCAATCTACAAAGATTAAAGAGATTTCAAATATTCCTTAAAAGAATCTTTCCTATTTACTGTCCTAAATGTCTGTCATTCGTCTTCTGCTCAGATATTTTTCAGAATTTCAAGGACGTAACTTTAGATGAAGCCTGGTCCAGGACGTCCAAGGAATGTTAAGGTTGTATGAAGCTTCATATGTTGCATATAATGGGTAGAATATATTAGATGAGGCCAGAGAATTCACAACCTTAAACCTCAAAGAAATGCTGGGAAAAATTGACATGAAAATGGGTGCACGAGTGAGCCATGCCTTGGAAACTCCATTCCAGTCCAGAATGCAGAGGCTAGAAACCAGGTGGAATATTGAATCATATGCGAAAAACGATGGAGCAAATCAACTTCTACGTACACTAGCAATATTGGATTTTAACATGGTCCAGTCCATGCTCCAAAGAGATCTCCAACATGTCTCTCGGTATTTTTATTCCTGAATATATTTTACTTTTGATTCTGCAGTGTCTGAAAAGATAACGTTACTAAGAGATAGAGATGCATCACAAAAATTTATGAGTTAATTTCTTTGTCCAACTAATCAGCATGTCTTATATATATAAAATACCATCAAAGCCTATATGATAAAAATTCATGTCCTCCATCAAAACTCAATGAGGAGGGTGGTTGGCAGTCTCCTCCCACGTATATACATGAAATCATGGGGGCACAAGGAGATGAACCTGATGCCTTACCACAGATCTTACAATGTAAGTGCCAAGAAATAGCGTAAAAGAGTCTATAACACCAGCTAAAAAATCAATAGCAAATACTATTTTTGCTAGGGATAGCAATGGAGTAGGGTGAGGATGTGTTGGGATGCTTCGTCCCCACCAAGATTTTACCGTCCCGATCCTCGATTAAGATGGGTGGGCAGGGCGGAGCAACCCCTGCCCTGTTTACGCCCTTTTTATGATTTTTTTTCCTCCTAAATTCTAGAAGTAGGTGGGTAATTTGAGAATTGAGCTATAGATTTTGGTAATCGGTTCGGATTTCGGTATAAAATTGTCAGAATAGGTAATTTCAAAATATATCATTTACAAATCTTTATTCTCAATCGAATCTAAACGAACAAATAGGTACAAATCTATGAGGGATGATAATTCACATGATTTTCTCTCTAATATTATCAATTATAATTTTCTTGAAAAATTTGTAGTTGGTGGAAGGATGTGGGCTTAGCAAATAAGTTGTACTTCACAAGACACAAGCTGATGGAAAGCTTCTTTTGGTCAGTTGGAATGGTATTTGAACCACAATTTAACGAGTGCCGAAAAGGTTTAACCAAAGTGGTTAAGCTAATCACTATAGTAGATGATGTTTACGATGTTTATGGCTCTGTTGAAGAACTCGAACAAGTTACAAATGCTGTTCAAAGGTTTGTAATTTTAGAAGACAATAAATGTTATTTTGTATTTTTGTACGTACTTCAAATTTAAAAACGATAATTAAATTAATTATTAATCTGATCCTTTTATTGCAGATAGGATATCAATAATTTGCAGCATATTCCTGACTACATGAAACTATGCTTTTTTGCTCTTTACAATACTGTTAATAACATGGCATATGATGTTCTTAAGGAACAAGGTCAAATCATCCTTCCACAGCTCAAAAAATTGGCAAGTTCATTTTATTACGGATAGATCACTTAATAATGCTTTGTTCTTTATCAACTCTAATAACTAGTGATATAACTCATAACAGAAACAAAATACTTAAGAACACAAACGATCAATAAAAGATCATGAACATCAAGGATTGATAAAGTTTTGGGCTCAGAAAATACATTGTACCCTTCTGCACAAAATGGAACAACCATAAACCCAAACCCTAAAGGAAAAAAAAGGAACGAACAAATGTAGCTACTTCAATGGACCATGTTAGGTTTTAACAAAAGGATTGAATTGTACTTTGGTTATAGACTCCAGGAGTAATGTGCAAATAGTTGAAAATAGAGTTATTAGGTCTAGTGTTCGAGAATGACAAAAAGGAGGAAAACGGCGCGAATTTTCGTTAGACTGTCGCCAAGGTTTGGCTCGAACTATAAAAACAGAAACATTGTCGCTAGACCGTCGCAGGCCTTCACTCGAGCGACTGCCCGTCGTTCGACCCTCGTTGAGCCTTCGCTCGAGCGACAGGGTTATACGGGAAATGTTTATCTCGCGATTTCAAGGCTTTTTCCCCGGCCCATCTATTTTATACCCGACCTATAAATACCAAATAGCCACAAAACATATTTTTTCAAGGTTGAACATTAAGCAAAAATTGAGCTTTCATATTCCCTCCATCTTTGAAACTTTCAACATTCATAATGCTTTGATATTGAGTTCTTGGTAGTGAGAAAAAACATCAGATTCCAATCCAAATACCATACCGCTACTTCATCCACATCTGTCAGAGTTGCTAAAGATCAAAGGAAGGTGACTGGAGTTTCAGTCGGTGAAGAATGGGTTGTTCTTCGTGATCCACAAGTGATAGACGATTTCACAGAGCTAGGATTTGCTGCAGGAGAGTAGAATCCAGGACAGCTTTGGAAATTGCTGCTGGAATTGTTACAGGGGAGCACAGAATTCAAAAAAGCTGTCGAAATTGCAATCAGGAGATCGGATAGTACGTGTCGTCTTCTAGTCTGGTAGACTGTAAGTTACGAATCTTTTATAGTGAATTGACTGACAAAGTGCCTGGAGTTTTTCCCAGTTAGGTTTCTCTGTGATTATACTGTTGTTCGTTACTGCTTTATTTATTAATTGTATGATTTACGGTATTTAAACATAGGCAAAAAGGACTTACATGATTAACCATCTAGAGATAATTAATTGGTGACTTGTTGCCTATTAATTAATAATTTTAATTCTGCATAAAATATATATTCACCCCCTATAGGTATTGTTAAGGTCTAACTACGCGTTTGTCAGACCAGAAGTCAACTAACTGATCTCAACTCTAAATCCTTAAAAGAAGAATTACAAAGACTCTAATCACCCAGATTTACACCCCAAAATCAGAAGTTTTAGGACCACACTCAGTAGAGGAAAAAGAAGAATGAGAGGAGATACACCGAGAGAAAATCCTTGAAGCTTCTTCCCATTTCAACGGGATTAAACTGTGTTGGGGTTTTTTTTTCAAGTAATATGGACTATTTTTGAATTATGTCTCTAATGAAGTGCATCCTAATATCTATGTGTTTAGTTTTTTCATGAAAAACAGGATTTTTACATAAATGAATGGCACTTTGACTATGGGAATAGACTACTACAAGATTAACCAATTCATTTAATTCACATAACAAGCATTTAAGCCATAATGACTCTTTAATGGCCTCAGTAGCAACCACATATTCAGCTTCTGTGGTAGATAAGGAAATAATAGACTACATGCAAGTTTCACACAAAGTAAACATATAAGCATTTGTTGATTTCCTGTTATCCTTATTACTAGCATAATCAGAATTCACATATCCTCTCAAAATAACTCTATCTTTACAAGATTTAAAATGCAAACCTAAATCAGTTGATCCCTTTAAGTATCTTAATAGCCATTTTAAGGCAGTCCAATGTTCAGGACAAGGATTTGCTACAAATCTACTCAAAATACTTATAGCATAGGCAACATCAGGTCTGTACACACCATTGTATACATAACAGACCCAACATCATTAGCATATGAAACATTTTGCATGTATTTGATATCAGATTCATCATGAGGGCATTGGTCTTTACTCAATTTAAAATAACAAGCAAGAGGTAAAATAACAGACTTAGATTCATGCATAGCAAATTTGGATAATACATTTTTCACATAATCAGATTGTGAAGATTGTGTTAAAAGAAGAGATTGATGTGTTATATATTTTTTTTAATGTCCATTCATAAAATTCTTCTAGCATGACCCAAGTCTTTCATTTCAAATTCAGAACTTAAAGCTCTTTTATTGTCATTAATATCACTTATATTTTGTCATATCAACAACATATCATCAACATATAAAAGAAAATAAAGAGTCACAAAATTACTGTCATTCTTTTTAAAATAAAGACAATAATCAAAAGAACTTCTTATAAAGCCAATAGATGATACAATATTGTCAAAGTCTTTTGTACCATTACCTAGGTGATTGTTTTAGACCATACAAGGACATTTTTAAAAGACAAAATGATTAGGTCTTTTAGTATTAATGAAATCCCGTAGCTGATTCATATAGATTGTCTTATTTAAGTCACCATGTAAGAAAGCAGTTTCAATATCCATTTGTTCTAGTTCTAAGTCATATTAAGCAACCAAAGCAAGCGTGCCTCTTATTGTAGTATATTGAAAAACAAGGGATAATATTTCATTGTAATCAATACCAGGTTTTTGGGCAAATCCCTTTGCAACTAGTTTGGCTTTAAATCTAAGAGGTTATTTAGGAGAATTTCCCTCCTTAATGCTATAGATCCACTTACAATCAACTAAAGACTTATTATCAGATTTGGGAACTAACTTCCAAGTATTATTTTTCAACAGGGACTTCATTTCTTCTTCAATAGCCAACAACCATTCTTCTGACTATTGACAACTTAGGGCTTCTTCATAAGATTTAGGCCCTTTAAAGGCCAAATCTTGATATGATAGGACAACAAAGGATAGATAATCACTCGTCCTAACAAGTTCCCTAATCTCCCTTCTAGTCCTATCCCTGGCAAGTTAATAATCACTCAAAAGATTATCCAAATCACTTACAGATTCATGACCACTGCCTTCAATGGGTTCATGTGAATCTGACATATCATCATTTTCTCCACCAATTTCATTTTCAGTCTGTTCCTCATTTATAAGTTCAGGAGAGTAATCTAGTTTTACCTGCAGCCTATCCTCTTTTTTCTTTTTCACTCCCAGGGGCATTACTTAAACATCCTTTCATTCAAACAAGGTATCTCAACTTCATTAAATGTCGCATTTCTACTGTTTATCATCTTAAATCCCTTATTTTCTCTAACACAAAGTTTGCACCATTTCACCCCTTCAAGGTATCCCATGAATACACATTTATGGGACCTAGGCCCTAATCTGCCTAACTTTGGTGAGAGTAGGCAGCACAGCAAAAATCTTTCAAGATAGTATAATCAGCCAGTTTTCCTGACCATACTTCCTCAAGTGTCTTTCCATCTAAAGAACTAGTAGGGGTTCTATTCACAATATATACATCGTCATAACAGTCTCATCCCAAAGAACTTTTGGAATTCCTGAATTAATCATAATGCATCTCACCTTATCTAAAATGGTCATATTCATTCTCTCAGCAACACCATTTTGCTGAGGGGTATATGGAACAGTCTTATTCTTGAGGATCCCATCATCTTTACAAAGTTGATCAAATTCAGTATTACAAAAATTCAGACCATTGTCAGCAAAATTTTGATTTTTGTATCAACTTGATTTTCAATTAAACTTTTTCAAGTTTTAAACTTTTCAAAAGTATCAGATTTTTGTTTTAGGATAAATACCCAAACGTTTCTTAAAAAATCATCAATCAGAGATAAAAATATATATATTTCTATCTTGAGTGGTGGTAGATGATGGGCCACAGGTCAGAATGAATATATTCCAGAATAGATGCAATTTTATGCCAGTATTAAAATGAAGCATATGTTGCTTACCTAAGGTGCAGTACTCACATAAAGGAATCTTAGAAATAACATCTTTACAAAATGTCCCCTTCTTATTTAAGATGTGCAGACCTTTTCCACTAACATGTGCCAGTCTATTATGTCATTCAAGGGTGGCATCAATCTCAGCACTGGAGGAATTAGCAGTGTGACTCAAAACAACATTGGCTCTAGTATTATATTTTTGTTTCGGGATAAATACCCAAACTTTTCAAGGCTGTTCAGATTGCATAAAAAGTAAAAAATTATCACCATTTTCCAAATAATTTTAAGTTGCAGGTTGAAATTTTGCTTAACTGTCTTTTAGAATAGATCATTAAACGTGTCTAGCCTGTCAATGGATGTTAGTGTATCTCTCAAACATAACTGAAATGAAGTCATTAAACCTGAGACATATGGACAAAGCAAGATGTTGCATATTTTCAGTATGCCAACCGTTCAAAGCTATGTGCAATCCAACTAAATCAAAAAATCCTTCCCTAACAATAGGTCAATATTGATTCCACATCAAATTTCTCCAAGTCAACATATAGTTTGTTTATGTATTTCAACACTTTGAACTACCTAACGCTCTGATACCACTATTGAGATTGAGACAAGTTCCCTTTAATTTGTCCACATGATCCTTATTAGAGAAAAATAATAAGACAAATATATATTAAAAAGATAGGTGTTGAGAACTGGGCTAAATAATAAAAATAAGAAAATAAGAGCAATATGAAAAATAATAAATCACACAAGAACATAAGATTTATGTGGAAGAGGATGATAATTTCATTATACCATGAAACTAAAATTATTTTACAAGACTTAATACTCTCAGTCTAAATCTAAACAATTCTTTCAAATTTCTAATGTATATAATAATGATCTTATTGTTACCTGATCCTTTCTAAGAGCCTACACCTCATAGAGTATATATATGAGCTAAATCTTGGAGTTTTGGATGAAATACAGCACAAAAATAATGTCAAAAACCAACTGGGAATAAAAATTGTTGTGTACCGGTGCCGCCACCTAGCTAACCTGTACTCTGCAACCGGCACTTGGGCACCAGCTGCCTGTCAGCCAAACAGGCCTTGGGCGTCCCAGCACCCACATCGTTGCCTCCCTTGTGCTCTTGGCTCCCCAACTCCGTCCTTGTGTTTCCAAAACACTTCTTCATCAATCCAAAGTTTTTTTTATTAATTGAACTCCCAATTCATGATAAAATTTGATCTCTTATCTATCCGGACTTCCAAACAAAAATTATCTAGGCTTCATCCATGAATTAAACTTCCAAATCACATGATTTTGAGTAAAAACATAAAAAACTTTACCTTGACACAAATTTCATAACAAGGAATTAATTCTTCACTCTTCAAGTCATTTGTCACCTCTTCCACCATATCTCTTCCGGGCGCCCCATTTTCCTTTTGGGAATACTCAACAACTGTAAACAAAATTCAACCCCTACTTACTAGTAGAACTACCTTGGACGCCAAACCTACTTGAATCATCCGATTCACTACCATTTTCAGTTGAGTCACCAAACCTGCTCGAATCACTACAAGCACTTCCAACTTCACTTGAGTTGTCAAACGTGCTCGAATCACCACGAGTAACATAATAAAAAAGATCACAACTAGCTCCACCCGATCTTCTGGAAGATTCCCCAATATCAATTCTTGAATCACCAGGAGCAACCAGATCACAACCAACTCTACCAGAGTTATCACTTATTAAACTGTAAGATGTAGTTGCTTTTATAGTGACCATCGAACCATCCAAAACATGCAACCGGGATTTTCTTTGCCCCTTTAACACAACCTAGGCACTTTGCTAACTTTCATAACTCCACATCCACCGGTATACTTGTACCTTTTTGAATCAAAATTAGTTGAGGAGATAATATTTCTATTAAAACCTGGAACATGTCTCACTAAACCAAATGTCATGACCGTCCCAGCAAACATCTTGATTATAACCTTACCAATACTAGCTATATTACAAGGCTCATTATTTCTCATCACCTTGAAACCCCTTGTAATTGTTATTTATGAAGACAACCAATCCTAGTTAGAAAAAATAAGAAAAGTGCAAACCGTATCAAGAATCAAATCCTCTTCACGTTTTGAGTCATTGTGAGAAATCACCAAAAGATCTCCATCATTGCAATCTTCTTCCGAAAGACTGGCATCATTGGAATTTTCTAGTTGTGTCTTTTGATCTGTAGTAGCAAAATTATTCATGTTCCGCCACTCATATCAATCCTTCTTCATGTGCCCCTTGTTGTTGCAATACCAACAGACTTATCATTGTTACTATCATTTACTCTGTCCCTTCCATGACCACCTGTCTTCCTCTCACGAATAACAAGACCTTCTTCTTGGGCCTCAGATCCAAAGATCAGATGCTTCATCTTCTCCTTAAAATAAAGCACATCATATTTCACATCAATAGTGAGAGTATCCTAACTATAGAGAATAATATCTCTAAAAGTCAAATATGAAGGCGGAAACAAACTTAGCAATATCAACTCTAAATCCTTTTCATCATACTTGACCTGCATGATCTCTAAATTAGCGACGATTTTCTTGAATACCGATAGATGATCTTCTAAAGATCCACCTTCTACCAAACGATGAGAATACAAGCGCTACTTCAAGTGTAACTTATTGGTCAAGCTCTTTTCATACAAAGCTTCTCTAATTTCAACCACAAGAGACACTTTTTTTCATTTTTCACATCCTGAAGAATTTAATTATAAAGATGAAGATGTATTTAAGATAGAGTTTTTTGATCCCTGTGTTTCTTCTCCTTTGTAGTCATTGTTGTGGCATTCTATCCACCCCCACCCCCACCCCTAATAGAGCATTATTCAATTCCAATTGGGCAAGAATTGCTCGTAACTTCAGCTGTCACAAAGCAAATCTAATGTCGCGATCTAAAAATAAAATATCAAATTTCATAGTGTCATCCTTGAAATAGTCAATCTTGTTTAAACCTTGCTTGAATAACCAATCTGACACTCCCAAAGAACCGCTAAAACTTTGGCTCTGATATTAATTGTTGAGAAACAAGCCAAATAATAAAGATGAGAAAATAAAAGCAATATGAAAAATAATAGATCACATAATAACACAAAGTTTATGTGGAAAAGAAAGAAAATTTCAATATACCAAGAAACTAAAATTGTTTTACATAATTTGATACTCTCAATCTAAATCTAAACAATCCTCTCAAATTCCCACTGTATGTAACAATGATCTTATTGTTAATTGAGCATTTTTAAGAGTTTACACCTCGTTGAATATTTATATGAGCCAAATCTTGGAATTCTGAATGAAGTAGAGCACAAAAATCATGTTACAAACTAATAGGGAATAAACTTCTTCCCATACTGGTGGCGCCGACTAGTGCCTCGGCGCCTCGAGTCCCCACAATCGACGCTAGTTGCCTGCCAGGCCAAGCAGGCTTTGGATGTTGTGGTACCCACCCCGCTGCCTCCCTTGTGCTCTCAGTGCCCCAATTTCGTCCTTATGTTTCCAAAACACTTATTCATCAATCCTAAATCTTTTTTCTATTCAAACTCCCAATCCATGATAAAATTTGATCAATTATCTATCCGAACTTCCGAACCAAAATTATCTTGGCTTCATCCGTGAATCAAACTTCCAAATCATATGAAATTTGAATCACAACATAACAATAGTCAAGTTTACAAAATGTTAAAGATTTTCACTATATGAAAAATAATACAATCGTATAGAATTTCACTCTTCAATCCCCTAATATTGTAGGAAATATACATTAAATTTTATTACAACCACCAATTTTTACTTTTTAAACATCCCATAAAGAAAACAATAAAGATTTGGATACTAAACTTACAACTATTACTTTTAAATCATGTACATGAAATAGAAAATGGGGAGTCAATTTATAATATACAGTTGACCTAAACACTGCTCCAATTTCGGTTGAGATGCAATGTTAGAAATTTATTAAAATTAAATTAGTCACCGACTCACAATTTCATAAACATATATTTGGTATCTTTTGCAAAATCAAACCGCGAACTTTTCCTTGAATTGAAAAAGAAAAATCTTGCAGGGATGGCATTTGATTCACCGATTTTCTTTATTTTCTTTTTTATTTGTAGAATATATTTTGTGTTATAATTAGAGTGTAATCCGAATTTTATTTGGAATGCTATTCGAAATTTATTTGACAATTCTAGTTGAAACTCAATTGGGAGTTTGAAATTTGTGTTGTACATGAAGATGTCAAGATATGGACCAAAGAGAAATTTTCAACGCGTTTCCGCTGGCTGAGCGCCTGATTCCCGCTCGAGCACTTAAAGAGGGGAAGTGGCGCTAAGCCTTGGGCTCGAGCAAAGATTCATCTGGCCCAAAGCCCGTTTCGCATTTTAACGTGTTTTCAACATTCTTTTCCATTTAACTCTATTTCTAAGGTTTGAAATATTTCCTATACATAATTAGCTCTTCATTGTGATTTAGACAAGATAGACAATATTTTAAGCACAATATCTTTATATTATTTCTTCATATTTTAGTGTAATCTCCTTTCCTCTGCCAATTATCGTTTGTCCATGTGTATTTGTGATATTTATTTCATATTGTACCATTTATATTTGTTTTTATATCTCAACAAACTAATATTAGAGCGAGGTTCAATCAAGTCAAGAGCTCAGCTTGATCTTTTGTGATGGCAACCATGAATTATAATATAATGCTTTTGGATCATAGTACAAGATTTTTATTGTGATAGGTAAAGATGCAAGCAGTGCTTGCCCAGATAGATTTAGATGATAAGTTGTTGGGATTTGACAAGATGTCCATAACTTGGACATCAGAGAAGAAACAACATTGGGATCGAAAGGCCCTAATACAAATTTATCTTCATCTTTCGAATAATATTCTTTAAGATGTTTTGAAGGAAAAAACTGCCGCTATATTATGGTTGAAATAGAAACAATTATACATGACTAAGAGTCTAACTAGTAAATTGCATTTGAAGTAGCGTCTGTATTACATCTCTTGAAGATCACCTAGCTATTTTTAAGAAAAATTTCGCTGATTTGGAAACATTGGAGGTTAAATATGATGAAGATGATTTGGATTTGATTTTGCTGTGTTCGTTACCCGCTTCATATATATTTTTTAGAGACACGATTTTATATATTCGTGATACTCTCACCATTAAAGAAGTCTATGATGCTCTATTTTCAATGAGAAGATGAAGCGTCTTATAGATATGAGGCTCATGGAGATGATCTTCTTGTTGATGGTGATCATGCGAGGGGCAAATTAAAGTTTAACTTCAATAATAAAATTTGTAAGTAATGCAAAAAAGGGGGCATGGATAAATGATTACTATAAGTTGCAAAATAAATAAAAAATGGTTGCAGCTAATCAGAAGGGAAAGCAACTAGATACTTCAGGTGAAGCCAGTATTGCAGAAAATTCTCACGATGATAGAGAACTTTTTATTATTTTTTATGGTGACTCCAAATTAGACAATAATTGAATTGTTGATATACCTTGCACTTTTCATATGTGTCCCAATCACGATTTATTTTCTACATATGAAGCAATTTCAAAATGTGTTGTGGTAATGAGTAATAATACACCTTGTAGGATAGCTGGTATTGGAAGGGTCACAGTTAAGATGTTTGATGAAATTGTTAGAACACTTGATACTGTGAGACATGTTCTAGATTTGAAAAGAAATCTTATTTTCTTGAGTACTCTTAACTTGAAATGGTACAAATATATTGGTGAAAGTTGAGTCCTGAAAGTTAGTAAATGTGCCCACGTTCTAATGAAGAGACATAGATGGTCCCAATTATATGTCTTGCATGGTTCTACGAAATCTTTTAAGATCGATTGCATGAGAAATATTAGGCCTCCACATAAGTATGAGGATGCTGATTTAGTTGTTTTTGTTCTGAATGTGGTTGAAAGTGTTAATTCTAACTAAGAACCTTATATGTGAGTTGATTCTGTTACAGAGTTTTTTTGTCCTATTTAGTGATTATTAAGCCATTTGTGATTTTTATTTCTTATGAAGATAATTTGAGCAACTTTGGTGTCCAAGGTAATCTTGATGAGTTATGCTTGGAATTCAGTTAATACTTAGTTATTCAGTTTGCCCTAATCGGATTTTGTGGTAGAGGTGGAGAATTTTTTTTAGTTGAAAATCTTGATAGAGAATTTTGTTCAGTATTTTTGTAAAGTCAATTCTTATTCCTTACTGTAGAATTTGTCTCCAAATGGAGAATCTTTGAAATTTTGTTCATTGCAGTGGAATTCGTGTTAAAATGGAGTTTGTTAGAATTAGAGTATGAACCAAATTCTATTTGAAATGCTATTTGGGAATCCTATTTGTAATATATTTGGCAATTCTAGTTGAAATTAAATTTGAGAGTTCAATTGGAAGTTTGGAATTTGTATTGGACTTGAAAATGTCAAGATATAGATAAAGGAGAAATTTTTGTTGCATTCTCACTCGCTGAGTGCCTAATTCCCGCTTGAGCGCTCAAAGCAGGGAAGGCGCTGGCTCACTTAGCGCTAGCGCCAACCTGCCGCTCGAGTGGTGGAGTCATCGCCTGCCTCGCTCTAGAGCGGTGGTTTGTCCGACCTCAAGCCTGTTTCGCATTTTAAGGTGTTTTCAACATTTTTTTTTTCTATCTATAACTCTATTTCTAGGGTTTAAGCGTTCTCTATATATAGTTTGCTTTTCATTGTGATTTAGTCAAGTTAGACAATATTGTAAATACAATATCTTTATATTCCTTCTCCATATTTTAGTAAATTTTCCTTTCCTCCGCAAATTTATTTTTCCTTGTACATTTGTGATATTTACTTTATATTGTGCCACATATCTTTATCCTCGTATCACAACATTTTGCAAATTTCGAAGAAACAATCCCAACGAACTCATCAAATAAAAAACTTATATAATTATTTCAAATGATCGAAAGCTCATCATCCGAATACAATTTATACCTGCAATATAACTATATATTTACCCATTTTTTAAAATTCATTTCCAATCATATACTCTCAATAGAATAATGTTGCACGTGAATTCATAATTTTTCTATTTTTGAATCACACATTTTATAGAAAAACACTTTTTTCGCAAAATATATTTTTAAAAAAATATGTCAAACATGGCTTAATATTAACCTGACATCTAAAATTAATTGACGTGAAACAATCGCGCCTACCCATTGTTCTATAGAACTTCCTTTTAATCCTAATGGAAGTTTTCTACACAAAAAATTCTTGTAGCACTTCTCCAATACTTCCAATCCACTCTAGTCGTCTGCATCACATCTTCAATAACTCATTCTTTGGTATTAATCGAACTTAAATAATTGAAGCTATCACTTTATGGAACTAATACTCTATAGTAATTACATTATTATTCTTACATATCCTATAAACTTTAAATCCCAGATGTTCTGGGTTGAATAGATATATTTTTCAAGGCATTTCAGACTTTCAGTTAATCCCCAAATTCTAAATCAAAACTATCCGAAAGCAGGGTTGAGAATGAATACACGACTGGAAAAAATATTAATACAACTAGAGTTGAATAGACACCAATCTAATACACGTATCACTATCAGATTACTTAAAGTTTGCATTTATACTGTCAAGAGGAATAATATACATATGACAAATATTAGAATTTCAATATTAATGAACTAATTTGTTGATGTGGTGCTCTTGGCATGAGAGGAAGCCCGTGAAGCATCGCTTTTTGTTTGTGAACTCTGGCCTGAGGAGGAATCAGTGAAGAACATTATCTGTTCCTGACTCTCAACGAACAATTTGAGAGATCGCGGGATTGGAGGCAAGTTTACATCCATGACGCCTTCAAGAATCTGAACAACATGACCCATTGATGGCCTAATATTTTCCTCGTCCTGTATGCACCAACAAGCAACTTTACATATTTTCGCTACCTCTTCTGCATCAGCGTTTCCATCCAATGCAGAATCTAATAGGCCAAGAATGTCGCCACCCTCTGTTATCACACTTGCAGCAAAAGATGGGAAGAATTTCACCATCCCCTCTTTGGATTGCTCAGAGTTTCGCCTCCCAGATATGAATTCAAAGAGCATCATGCCATAGCTGTAAACATCAGCTTTTGCTGTGATTGCAACTCCGGATATCCATTCAGGCGCAAGATAACCTCTTGTTCCTCTTAAGGTTGTCAGAACCCGACTGAAATCGCGCCCCACCAGCTTCGCTAAACCAAAATCTGCGACTTTAGGACAGAATTCAGCATCTAAAAGAATGTTTTCTGGCTTTATATCACAGTGAATAATGCAGTCCCGGCACTTCTCATGGAGATAGCTCAACCCTCTAGCTATTCCCAACATAATTTGGTACCTTGTTTGCCAATCCAAAATCTCAGACTCCTTGACATTGAAAAGATGTGAATCCAAGGAACCATTTTCCATGTACTCATAAACCAATAACTTCCTATCACCTTCAGAACAAAATCCATGAAGCCGTACTAGATTAACATGCTGAATCGTCCCAATCGTGCTTACTTCAGTCCGAAATTGCTTCTCTCCTTGGCTGATACTCTCAAGCTTCTTGACAGCAATGACAGTTGAATCAGGCAATATCCCTTTGAAAACAGAACCAAAACCTCCTCCCCCCAACTTATCCGAGAAATTTTTGGTTGCAATTTGCAAGTCCTTGTACCCAAATGCTACCAATGAACCCTCGACGGCTTTTGTAGTTCCAAGTCTACGGCTTTGTCGTCTCCAGATCACGACCCCAACAATTGCCAAGAGCACAATAAAAACAACAACAGAACCCACAGCAGCACCTATGGCAACCCCTTCATTCTTTTTCTTGCTCGATAACTGAGGAGCAGAGGCAGCAAGCCGAACATTGATAGTTCTCCCGCTGCCATCATTTTCCGAGAGTTGTTGCAAATTCATTATTTCCCCAATCCAAATCAAGCATGCATTGCCATCGTAAGAATAACCTGTACAAGAGCAATTATTCAAGCAGACAGATTCACATTCTCCAGCACTCCCTGCCGTAACGGTTTGACGATTTTCAGGTAAACTGAATTGGGGATTCTGCAAAAACTTGTCTTTCCTCCCTGATGAAGTACTACCATTCCCACACTGCAGCAAATCGATCTCTCTTACACAGCCACCCGAATAATCCATCAAATTCCAATCATTTGCCAACTTGGGTTTAAATCCTGGCAAACAATTACAGAAGGGCAATGAATTCTGATTGCAGGTACCAAATGCCCCACAATAAGCATACACCTCACATTGCTGCCTAGGTTGAGACCAAAACAAATTCCACTCCTTTGTATTCTCAGACCAAGATGTCTGCTTAATTTGACCCGAAACATCCATCACAAATCTCGATATAATCGCAGGATTATAAAGAGAATAAGTGAAATAAGTCTCGTTAGTATTATCTACATAACTAAAATTATAAATATAATTCAGCCTCATTTCAGGGACTAAACTGAAAATATGCCCATTCCAAGATCCACTAGTCCAGTACTGTTCCGTCCTATTCCATCTTATAATGTACTGACTCCCATTTGGATCTAATTCGAGGGAGAAAAGCCCAGGTGCAGGATTCTCAGAATTTCTCCAAGAAATGAGGAGCTGCTTTTTATGCGTACGTTTGTCATAAGCAATTTTGCCCCCAGGCAACCATGTATCAGCTGGATTATCAAAACTTTGCCAAAATCCTTCACTTGTCGGAGGTTCTGATGCATCTCTCAAAACTAAATTCCCATCATCATTTAGGGTTGCCACTACAGAATTTGAGGTTGTCGAATTTATATTAGTGGACCAAATCAGATCCTTGGATTTTTCCACAATCACCAAATTCCCATCTAAAATTTTTAGTTCTGTAGAATTAATGTCTGAAATCGGTTTCTCCCTATTTGCTACCCAAACTATGGTCTGTCGACTAACATTTTTGTACCATATTCCAACATAATAATTGGAAGAATTACCTGGTGTGAAGAATCCCAGTTCAAAACTCCCTCCAGCAGAGACAATTTTCTGGTTTTTTAAACCAGACAAAGATTGGTTTGCTGTGATGCTGTCAGCTCCTTCGGAGAGATTTAGGTTTATAGAGAAACATAGGAAAAACAACACACAGAACATCAAACAAGAAGTGTTTTTTGTGATCATGGCTGCAATAAGATGTTCTTAGAGAGAGAAAGAGGAGAGAGAAAGGATGAGCGTTTTGTCTTCTCCTTCGGAAATGGGTCTGTTTAAAATACAGTAGAATTCATGACCGAAGAAGCTGAACAAAGATTTTTCTGCTTGAAGTCCAGTCAACTCGTTCACATTGAATTACCATTGTGCCCTCGGAAAATGACAGCTGACCAAANGGAGAGAGAAAGGATGAGCGTTTTGTCTTCTCCTTCGGAAATGGGTCTGTTTAAAATGCAGTAGAATTCATGACCGAAGAAGCTGAACAAAGATTTTTCTGCTTGAAGTCCAGTCAACTCGTTCACATTGAATTACCATTGTGCCCTCGGAAAATGACAGCTGACCAAACAAAACATTTATATGATAAATAATTATTATGTACCAAACCATTTTTGTGCATCAATATTCTGCTGTCGAAGAACTCAAAATCTCATCATCATCGTCGTCGTCGACATGAACCCAATAATATCGATTTAGAGAACAGATTTCACTAATGCACAAAATATAAGTAAATTTTTGTAGTTTTGAGATTCTTCGTTTCTTGATTTGAATTGGTTTAATTGAGAAAAAGTGGATGTTGTTCGGTTTCTGGCATTCCAAATGGTTAAAGGGGATGAAAATTTGAAAACAAATAGTAAATTCGATAATTTTATTATCCAATTATATTCAAATTAAGAAAAGTAAACTAGAGATTTCAAACAAATCAAAGTATTCTACACAACCATAATTACGGCGTCAAACGTGCTATGTATGTGAAGAAAATAAATAAATGAAACTAGTCAAATGAGGTGGGGCCTGACCGTCACTTGTTCATATATGGAAAAAAATAAATAAATTATCAGCACAATTCATGACTGAGGAAAGATGGTGTCTTTTCAGCTACAGAAATTAATATTTCAATTATTAATTTTAACTACATATTTTCTGAAATTCGTGATTTTTTAACTACGTATTTCATCAAATTTTATCAAAATTTTCTAAAAAGTTAATTTTAATTTCCACCAAACAGTCTCATATGAAATTACCATTATGTCCTTTGACTTTCATTTTAGCCCTTGTCCGATGGTCATTATTTGAGAAAAATAATAGGTTGAATGGTGATATTTAGGAGAATATTTTGTTAAAAAGTTGGAAGATTTTTTGAATTTACGTACATAATATTTTATTGTGAGAAAGTGTGATTGAAAATGAATATATAAAAAAAAAAAAAAAATGCCCTAGTACCTTAGTAAAATTATGTATTCAGTCCTCCAGAGGAGGCTCTTCTACCTATAAAATAATTGGTGCGCTCTCATCATTCAAAGGTAAGTCTCATGTACCTGTCTTTGGTAAATTTACCCTTGTAAGCAAAAATCCAGCAAGGGTAATTCCAAATTCGGGACCCATATTTTCTATAAGTTGTGTATCCCTCACACTCCATATTTCTCACCGTTTAATTTGAGCGTTTGAGTGCGAGGATCATCGAGCTCTCGTCGGAACTATTGTCATGCATTCCATTTGATTGTCCAAATGTCAGAAATAATAAATAAATAAAGGTGTATTAGACCCATGTTTAGTTATTGATGTGATGTAAAATATTATTTTATTGAAAAATGTGTGGTTGAAAATGAGTATAAGAATGAAAATAAAAATTTTAATGTATACCAAATAGTGACTTAATAAAGAAACTAGATTATATAATTGGGATATGAAAATAAGAAAAGTAAATTTATATAAATGAGACGGAAAAAGTAGTAGACTATTAATCGTTGTTATTTCATGCTTTGAAGTTTGAGGCAACGAGTTGCATGTAATACATGTTAAATTGAATAATATTAGACCGTTCTTACATGCCCACAACTTGTCATTCACTGCTGTCTTGTCATTCACAGCTGTCTTGTCATCACGGCTATTGATGCAATAATAAAAGCAAACTTTGAATACAAAGTGTAACATGTCAATCAGTACGAAAAAGGCAGCAATTTTCATTATTAGCTATTAAAAGTGAATTTTGCTAAAGGTACCCGGAGTTTTACACTCCGGGTTACCCGTCCCTCACATAAGTGAGGGGCCCACCGTGGGGCCCGCGCAAAGATAATAATTCTACCCCCCTCTATTGTGAGGGGGGCAGTGGGGACGGGTAACCGGGCCAAAGGTACCCGGAGTTTTACACTCCGGGTTACCCGCCCCTCACATAAGTGAGGGGCCCACCGTGGGCCCCATGCAAATATAATAATTCTGCCCCCTCCTATTGTGAGGGGGGCAGTGGGGCCGGGTAACCCGGAGTGTAAAACTCCGGGTACCCATAGCAAGGTCCATTAAAAGTACGCGTATGCAAATGTTACTCGTTATCCTTAATTAGATGTTGTTGTTCACAGGGTACACAAGGCGAAATTTTTTGCCCATGCTCGACTCGATTAAAAATATTTTGAGCTTCTTTTTGCTCGAATCTAGTCAAAACAAAAGCTCAGCCAAAAAATTTAGGTTCGATCTGAACTTTCGGCTCAGACCTTAACGAGTCGAGCTGGCTCGTTTTTTTTTTTAAATTCGTGCCAAATCTACAAATTTTTAAAGTATTTAAAATTTATGCAATTTATATGTATAAATTGAAAAATGCGTAGTTCAACCTTAACAACATCTAGATGGGGGTGAATAGGTGTATAATACGAAAGTAAAAACTATTACGAATTAAACAGTAATAAATCACTTTTAATTCTTATCTAGGTGATTGACCAAACAAGTCAGTTGAGTCATAAGTTTGAATACCATAGTTTCTATAATCAATCAAAATAATGAAAGCAGTAAACAACACTAGAATGATCAAGGAAAAACCCAACTGAAAAAAACTTCGATCACTCTGCCAGTCAATCCACTATAAACTAATATAACAACTTACAGTCTACTAGACTAGATGACCCGTACTATCTGATTTCCCGACTACACTCCTAACAGCTCTCCCTGGATCACGTGCTCCCCTGCACCGATCCTTAGTTGCAGTTGTCAAAGCTCTCTGTGAAATCTGTTACCCTGCAACACTCTAAGCATTGTGAAATCGTCTATCTCCAGTGGATCACGAAGAAGGACTCGTTCTTCATAGACAAGAACTCCTGTCAACTCCCTTAGATCTTCAAAACTCAAAAGCAATGGTGGATCCTGAACTCGAATTTAGTGGGAGTCTAATTTAACTGCGGATTAATTTATCAAGCACAAAATATAATATTATAAATAATTGTGCTACATGTACATTTATTTTGTACGGACATGATGTCCATTGATTTGAATTTCTGAAATAGAAAATGCATGCATCTGTCAAACTAATTATACAAAATCAATGTACAACTAATTTAACTCAACGTCAAAAAGTCATATAATTCTGGGGACCCACTAGTTCCTACATTCTTCCACCACGGCCTCGAAGGGGTGTGTTAGATATCTATAACATATCAAATATCAGTGATAATTATTTTTTGGACGATTTCAACATTACTATAATTCAATTATTTCAATAATACCTTAATTTTCGTTTGTTAATATGAATTTTCATTAATGTATGAATTTTCTATTATTAATTCTCAATTAATTAATATTAATATTCATCTTCATTTAATTATTTCAGCGTTATTAATTCTAACTATAAATTAATTAGAATTTCACATTCAAGAATGCATTTCATTATTCACGTCCATGTATGTTAATTAACATCAAATTTTACTTAATTAAAATAAAATAAATGATTTAACATTCATTGTCGCGTATATATTCTCTTGTTTTAATTTTAAATTAATTAATATTCATGCATATTCAAATAGCATTTTTACAACACTTATAAAGAATTTCATAATAACATGTAACACACGTTCAACGTTGACTAGTTATTAAAAATGGAATCATATTTTCACAAGATTTTTGTTGAATACTCTCATAGAGGATGTTTGGTAGAGATTAAAATCAGATTAAAATTGAAAATATAGTCATTATTGTTGACTTTTATTAGACGGGTGAGACCCAATAACGACCATATTTTCAATTTTAATTGAATTTTAAGTCGTACCAAACATCATCTATGAGAGTATTCAACAAAAATCTTGTGAAAATATGATTCCATTTTTGTTGAATACTCTCATAATAAAAAGCTTAGGTGGCTTATAGTTATATACACATTTGATTTTAAATAGAATTATGTTATTTGTACAATATTGATATTGTTGACAATGTTGGTTATGACAAAAATAAAAAAATAAAAAATGGTTGAAATCTCCCCCACCCTATGATAGGGGCAGTCGCCTTGGCACGGTGCAGCACACGTGCATCTCTCAACATTGAATGATGAAACACATTTGTGGTCTACAGTAAACCAAATCACAACTAGACACCATACATTAGTAATATTGCATGATATAAATTGAATTCATTTCCTTAGCTAGAAACTTGTTTATAATTATGAAAATATTTAATATAAATTGAGAATTTGTTGAATATTTAATGTCATTAAATTACGTATTAATGTTTAAAAAAATATTACAATCATCGGCACGGTTAGACTTTGTTTTTACCATTTGAGCTGTCTTAATCTACATTTATTGACAGCAAATTGCAAAAATCCTTAGAAAAATTGAAGTTCTCCAAAGAGATGTGACATGTGGTTCTTATTGTTTTGTGTTGAGAGATTGGAAAAATGTAACTCATAATCTAGCACCCTTTACTTTCTTGACTCCGATCTCTTATGATTGGATTGATTGTATACCGTCATTATTTATAGTGTGCGATATTTATGGAGAATAATCACAATGACATTCTGTTTATTTTTAAAAAAAATAGGATTATTTGCACAAAACGTATCTATTGAAGTTTATTGTGCAAAACGTTCCCACTTTACATTTTTTTTACATTTTCTATTTATACTTTTATTGCAGAAATCATCATTTTCATCCATTTTTACTATAAAAAAGTTATAAAATATCTAATGCACCCTCATATTTAAATAAAACAAAAATAAACAA
>CAIGRQ010186219.1:407-10481 GCA_903798375.1 Fraxinus sp. D2006-0159
AAAAAAAAAAAAAAACCGCTTAACCTGATATCCGCAAGTCTCGCCTCAAATGGGACAATGAGTACCAGCCTAATTAGGTGAACAAAGCGGGAAAGAATGGGGTCGTTACCCCAAAGCGGGTATGAGAAACATGGTCCCAACCTCATTTAAAATTTATGTTTTTTATCAAATAAAAAGAAATTATTTATCATCATTTTTAAAGAGAAATTTAGTTGTTCTTAACAAATTAGAAAAAAGTAAGAATATTCACTAACTAAAAATATTTAAAAAATAAAAATAGAAAAAAATAAACGGGCGCAGGGACCCACCTTATCCTACCCTATCATGCTTTAACTGGGTATGTGGTGAGGCAAGATAACAAAAATAGCAGGCATGATGGAGCATGGAAATGGCCGATTCACCCCATATATGTCTCGTTGCCATCCGTACTCGAAAACAAATAAATGATACACCTCTCTCTTTATCTCTCTATTAAGTACACTTATATTTTTCTTCATTGCAAGTTTGTTCTGAAATCCCATTGATGGAATCTAGTTGAGAGAGATTAAAAAAATAAAATATGTATTGCACAGTGGGAGGGCAATAAAAAAGAAAAACTCAATAACGGAGGGCATATTTTTCTCAGTCGTTTGTTTCCATTTTACAAAAATTTATTGTTTTTAAACTCTTAATTTTACTTATCCTACCAGACTAGTGATAATGATAAATAAAACTGAGTATTATCTTTGAGGTTTCAAGGATATATAGCTATTGGTAGGAGAATTTTAATTATTTGAATAAAAAATTGAGTTTTTTAATCTTGATTTCTAGAGTTTCACTTTGTAACGCCTCGCCTCAGAGGCTCAAAGTAAAAAAAGTGCCATGTAGCAAGCCACGTAGTAGAAAGTCGGTAAAAAAGTCAAATACAGACCCATGAGGTCAAAATATGAAGAAATCAAACAAAATCGAGGTCCTTACACTGCAAGACCGAAGTCCATGTTGAGGCACTACCTCAAGGACGAAGCACTACAACCTGGGTTGAAATACTGCCTAAGGAAACAAAGAAAGGAGCTGAAGCTCTTTTCTTAGAGAACCATCCAAAGCTCATGAAGCCGACACTGTCTCTTGTAATAGATTTAAAGATTTATTAGAAGTGATTGATGTAACACTTGTAATAAAGTTTGTTAGTGTGTTAGCATATTGTATAGAGCGGCTGACCCCTTATCAATGTATTAATTACATGAATAGACAGTGATGTGAAGGCTCAATTAGGAAGATGAGGCCATATGGTTCTGATCCAACGGTGATTACATCGGCCAAGGAAGTACAAATAGGTTCTCTTTGTAACTAAAATGGTGGGATGGAATTTTGACAATCATTCATCCAACGGTGATTACATCATGCTTGAATTGGCGTGAGTGGGCCCAACATCTGTTGCATCATTTTCTGGGGTCAATAGATTGACGCCATCTGTGTGAAGCTCTTACATTTAACCACGAAAACACTTGTGGGAGAAAGCTAGCCATAAATATTTTGGCAAGAAAGTCCTAATCCTTGAAAGAGGAGTGTCCTTGAAGAAATGACCGTTAGAAGCTTCCAACTTGAAAAAGGGGAGTTCTTGAAGCAAGAACCATTGGAAAGTCCAAAAATTCAATACTTATTTGATCCTTGAAGAAAGGAACATTTGATTGAGAAAAGTGTTTGTGAAAAAATGAGCTCAAGTGATGAGAGTGCACCTCGAAGGACGAGGAACACCTTGAAGAAGAGGAACCATCACGAATTACCCCAGCTGCTTGCCCACGACCCCCATAACATAGGCAATGTGGGTCTTGAGGAGAAGGCAGGGTCGCAGCTAGACTTACTAGAGAAATGGCCACGATGGTTGCTAACATGAGAAATATAACCTAGAGAACATGGCTATGCATGAATTGTTAATGAGCATGCAGGGTCGAGGAAGGTACTCAGTTTCTCCATATGTAGCCCTTAAAAATGAATTTCATGAACCTCAAGGGTACTAACGTGAAGAAGAAGAAGTCCAAAGCCAAATGGCTGGATACCATCACACTAGGACGGAGGCTTCCCAGGAAAGGGAGGATAAAGTTGATACATCAACCAATTATGCCTCAGAACGACCTCATAAGGCTCCAAATAACTTTCCTTTAAACTATGAGACAGAAGATTGACCTCGGAGATCAGCAAATGTCTTCGACATGATAAGCTCGGGGTTGCCTAGAAATAGGCAGGGTCATTCGCCCCCTGTGCCTAGAAATAGGCATCCTCATCCTCCTCCCATGCCTAGAAATAAGCAACAGGAGTCTCCTCGGTATGAAAGGTAAGAACCAGCCTACCATGAAGAGCCTTGGATTCCTCTCCCTAGAAATAGGTGTGAGAGAAGAGATCGGGCCATGAGTGATGTAGGACACTCCCAACTACCTCTCCAAACTCAACATGGGGATGATGATGATTCTGATGAACCATAGAGGCCCTACGACCTCGATGAGACGATGACCATTCACCATTCTCACAAGCCATTAGGAGCACCCGAATAATGAACCACTTCACGCTCCCTAAACTTCCTAAGTATGATGGGAGATGTGACCTCGCGAAGCACCTCAACAGCTTCAAGACACATGAATTTGAAAGGAGCCATCCAGCTATGATATACAGAGCCTTCCACTTGACCTTGAGTGGATGAGCTGAGATCTGCTATACTAGGCTACCAGAAGGTAGCTTCCGAAGTTGGCCGGACTTCAAAAGGTGCGTTCCTAAAATGCTTCATCACTAGCAAAGAGGGTGAAAGACCCATTTAACGATTGCAAGATATAAGACAACAATAGGGTGAGATGCTGAAAAGTTTATTGTCCCCTTTCACTGATATAATGACCTACTGTATGCAAGTCACAAATAGGAAAACTTTAAATATCTTAAGAGGAGGTTTGGACATGAACTCTCATTTGAGGAAAACTTTAAATACCTTAAGAGGAGGCTTGGACATGAACTCTCTCTTTTGGAGAAACGTACAAAATAAGGACCTTACCACCATTGATGCCCTAATAGAAATGATTAGGCAAGAAATTCTCAATGAAAAATTAAGAGATCATAAGAATAGGGCTAGCCAGGACTTCTCCCTCTTCAGACACAAAGAGAAAGAGGTCTTACCTCCCATTTGATGGATCACCATGCACCTCTTTATCATGGACAAACACTAGCTACAACAACACTTAATGCAGTACCCATTTTGGCTTATGAGGAGGTAAACTCTGATGTTGAAATACATTAGTACCAGCCCTACCAGAGGCACCTACAAAAGGGAAAAAAGAGGGGACGAAGTATTGAACCTAGAAATAGGAATGAAGCGCCCAGTTATTGTACCTCCCATCAATCCTATGGCCACCATACAGAGAATTGTTGGGATGTCGCAAGACACTCCCAAAACACAAAGCAATGAACATGCAGGCGCTTTCGAAGATATGTTCATCCTAGGTAGACCCAATAGTCTAGGAATGTTGAGCTGATACGCCCCAACAAAAATGACCCCCCAAGGGGAAACGATAACGTGTAGAAAGACTTAGAGCAGGTCAAAGGCAAAGATGAAGCCCCCAACAAATGATGTCTAGGAACCAATTAGGAAAATTGAAACAATCATTAGAGGTCTACATGTTAGGAGAAGTCTAGAAACTCACTGAGAAATTATGCTAGAGAAGCAAATGACCCTCCTATAACAAGTTTCATAATTAACTAATCCTCTACTAGAAGAGTGATTTCACCAATCACATTTACTCAAGAAGACGCAATACGTGTGCAGTATCCACATTGTAATGCCCTAGTGGTGAGGACTGTCGTAGCCTGAAATAGCCCAAAAAGAATGTTGGTGGATAATGGAAGTTCGGTCAACATCATCTTTAGAACCCCTTTTGAAAAGATGAAAGTTGACCACGAATTGATCCCAATGAGTTCCCCCTTATATGGTTTTACAGGAGATAACATCGTTCCAAGGGATAAAATCACTCTGGTAATAGAGATGGGGACTGGACTCTTGACTATTCACCACTTCATGGAATTTTTGGTGGTTGATAATTGCTCTGCTTATCATAGAGTACTTGGGAGGCCAACTTTGAAGGAACTATGGACTGTCACCTCCATTCGTCACTAATGTATGAAGTTCCCAACTGAAAAAGGCATAGCCACTATTCGAGATGATTAGCGAAATGCTAAGGAATATTACTCAAACTCCATAAGGAAAGCTGAACCAAGGACTGTCAACGTCATTTTCTTGACATGAACGATGCCCTGAACAAGGGAATATCCCTAAACAAAGGGAATACATTGAGATGACTGATGTCCTTGAAGAAGGGAACATCTGAGGAGTCGTAAAAACCTCTAAAGAAGAGGTTGTCTATGAAGAACAGACCACCCATGAAGAAGGGAGGACTATTGAAGAAAAAGCTAACTTGGAAGAGTTGGACCCTCGCATCATTGATTGCGAGCCTCAAATAGCACCCATGGATGAACTAGAAAGCTTCTTAGTAGACCTATAAGATCCCTCCAAACACTTACAGGTTGGAAGACATCTGCCAATGGAAGCAAATGAGGAACTCAAAAGCTTCTTATCGAAAAATCTTGATGTCTTTGCCTATAAACATGGTGACATTGTAGGCATTGATCCAAAGATCAGTTGCCACCACCTGAACATCAACCTAAAGGTCGCAGCACATAGGCAAAAAAGAAGAGCTCTCAACCTTGAAAGATATGAAGCTCTAAAGGATGAAGTTAACAAGCTAATCGACAACGAATTTATTGGGGATTTAGTGTATCCAAAGTGTATTTCAAACCCAGTGTTGATCAAAAAGTATAACGAAAAGTGGAGAGTTTGCGTAGACTTTTCAAATTTAAACTAAGCTTGTCCTAAGGATAGCTTCTCGCTTCCCAGAATAGACCAGCTTGTGGATTCAACTGCCAGACATGAACTTAGTTTCATGGACGCATATTCTGGATACAATCAAGTCCCTATGTTCCCNTCCCACTTCCCAGAATAGACCAGCTTGTGGATTCAACTGCCAGACATGAACTTAGTTTCATGGACGCATATTCTGGATACAATCAAGTCCCTATGTTCCCAGTAGATGAAGAGCACACCTTATTCATCACAGATAAGGGTCTTTATAGCATCAAGGTCATGCACTTCGGGTTGAAAAATGCCGGAGCTACCCACCAAAGACTTGTCAATAAAATACTCACCAACCTTATTAGTAAAACCATGGAGGTTTATTTGGATAACATGTTGATGAAGAGCTTAAAAATAGGGGATCATGTCAAGAACCTAGGTAAAACATTCCAAATTTTGAGAAGATGCCAGATGAAACTCAATCCTTTAAAGTATGCCTTTGGAGTTGCTTCTGGAAAATTCTTAGGCTATATCATCAACCAAAGAGGCATTGAAGCAAACCCTAAAAAGGTTAAAGCTTTGATTGAGATGAGGTCATCTCAGAAACCAAGAGAGGTACAGAGCCTTACTGGACGAGTAGCAGTCTTGAACCACTTCGTCTCCAAGGCAACAGACAAGTGACTACCTTTTTTTTACAATCCTCAAATGAGGAATTAAGTTTTAATGGACAGAGGAATGTGAGGTAGCCTTACAAAGGCTGAAGAAGCACTTGGGACAAGCTCTTCTCCTCTCCAAACCTAAGGATCACGAGCCACTATAATGGTAATTAGCAGTGACTTCTGAGGCTATCAGTTCGATTTTGATAAAAGAAGAGAATGCTCACCAACTGCCTATTTACTACATCAATAAAACACTCTTGGCAGTAGAGACTCACTACCCAAACATGGAGAGGCTAGCTCTTTCTTTGGTGACATCATCAAGAAAGTTGAGACCATATTTCCAAGCTTATAGTATACACGTGTTGATAAACTTCCCTCTCAAACAAGTGCTGCAGAAGCCTAATGTTTTAGGGAGGTTACTAAAGTGGGTTATGGAACTTAGTGAGTTTGAAATTATTTTCAAGCCAAGGGCTGCCATCAAGGGCCAGGCCTTAGCAAATTTTGTAGTAGAGTTCAATCTATCCCATAAATAGAAGAAGAGATAGAACTCGCCGAACCTTCAACTTGGAGCCTTTCAGTTGATGGGTCATTAGGAGAGACAGGGTCAAGAGCTGGGGTTGTCATAGACAGTCTAGAGGGACATAAGCTTACTTGTGCTACGAGATTCAATTTCAAAGCTACCAACAATACAGTGGAATATGAGGCCCTCCTCGCTGGCCTAAGGTTAGCTAAAGAGATGTAAGTGAAAAAGCTCATCATCAACAGCGACTCCCAACTAGTAGTGAGTCAAGTTCATGATAATTTTTTAGCCAGAGATAAGTCTATGGCAGCATACATGAAATTGGTTATGGACTTCATCCCATCCATTGAAAGGTTCGAACTAGTACAAATCCCACGCTTTGAGAATGTCCATGTCGACACACTATCTAAATTAGCATGCAACAAAGATTCTGAACTACTTACAGTGGTGCCTATAGAACAGCTTTTCAGACCTTCTATCGCTACTAGCAAGGCTATTATATAGGTTGAGGACACTCTATCTTGGATAAAGCCAATCATATCATTCCTTAAAGACCAGACCCTACCCTCTGAAAATGAGGAGGCCCAGAAGCTCAGAAGGAGAGCTGCCTACTTTTCCTTCCAGAACGATGTACTATACAAATGTGGGTTCTCACTATCCCTGCTCAGATGCATTGGAAAAGATCAAGTGAATTATGTACTTTGGGAAATCCATGAAGGAAAATGTGGGAACGACACTGGATGATGGTCCTTAGCACAGAAAGTACTAAGACTACTATTGGCCTACCTTGAAAAAGGATTCACTACAGTTTGTCAAAAAATGTGATAAGTGTCAACGCTTCACTACTATTCAGAGTCAACCTTCTCAAGAGCTGAATATTTGTCCATCCCTTGGCCATTCGTAAAGTGAGGAATTGATCTTATAGGACCTCTTCCCAAAGGGAGAGGAAACTGTCGCTTCGCGATTGTCGCCATTAATTACTTCACCAAATGGGTAGAAGACGAGCCTCTTGCCAAAATTACTGAGGCCAAAACTTACAAGTTCTTGTGGAAGAACATCATCGGTAGATTCAGAATGTTCCATTTGATTACATCAGATAATGAGACACAGTTTGACAATAAGAATGTTAGAAATTTATGTGAGGAGCTGGGCATCAAGAAGTACTTTTCCTCCCAACATCATCCCCAGGCAAATGGGTGGGTCGAGGCTATTAACAAAATGATCAAGTATATACTGAAAAGGAAATTGGATACCTCTAAAGGGGTATGAGTCGATGAACTATCTCAAGTACTCTGAGCTATCAGAACTACGAGCAACTGCTACAAGAGAGACCCCGTTCTCTTGGCCTATGGGGCCGAGGCTATGAGCTTAGTTGAAGTGGGTCTACTGTCTCCTCGTCGAATACACTTCAATGAAATAATCAATGATGAGATGAGGAGATGTGAACTAGACTTCCTTAAAGAATGGAGGGACGAATCTCAAGCACAATTTTATCAAAGAAAAATGACTAGATACTACAATTCTAAAGTGAAAAGAAGTCATTTCGTTTGAATGAATTGATACTTTGAAGAGTATTTTCACCCTCTAAAGAGCATCATTTGGACCCTTGGTCTCAACTGGGAGGGTCCTTATTGCATCAGTGAAGATGTTCGGTTGGAACTTACAGAATTGAGAATATGGATGGAAAGGCACAACCTCATCCATGGAATGTAGAACATCTGCGCAAGTATTATCAATGATGTAAACATATTATATATTTAGTTTAAAATTCAATAAAATGACTTTTATTATATTGTTCATGAGTTAAAAATACCTACCAAGGGGCTAAAGCCTTGGGGGATGCCTCTACATAGAAGAGTAATCCCTATGTAGGGAAGCGTAAACACCTCGACGAGGAGTTGAATCCCAAAGAGGACCACATATGCAACGAAGTGTGGCACATGCCTTTAACCATAAAATTGTTAAGGATACTCAGCATGAGTGAACAACTCGTAAGTTACTATTTTGGCCAAGTAAGATCATGAAGAAAATAAAGTACCTCCTAGTGAGAAAGACTCATGGGAAAGCCTCTTCATAGATGATTTGTCCTTATGAAGTGATGCATGGGCACTTCAATGAGGAGCTGAATCCCAAAGAGGACCACAATGAACTCGTGAAGTGTGGCAAATGCCTTTAACAATAAAGTTGTTAGGGAAGCCTCAGTATGAGCGAACCACTCAACCCATGCTTAGAAAAGTGAAAGGAAAAGCGAATTGTTTATACTTATGCATATTATAAATTACAAGAATTACAAAACTAGACTAAAGTCTAAAGTATTAAAGTACTAAAGAGCCTCAGTTCATACATATCAACATACATAAGTTCAGAAATTCACAAAGGTACACGACCTTCTAACACTTGGACAAATTTTAGTGTTTGAGTTATCATCAAAGCACTATGTGCATATGTCTAATGTTACTTAGATCTTACATACATCTGATCTCATATGTTTGATTATCTGGTTAAAATAAGTTCTGAAGTGGTTATGAGAACTTCAGCTAAATTTATTATTGAGGTTAAACTTGATAACATTCTGAACTTTGTTAAGATATAAAACTTGCTAACACTTGTAAAAATTTATGTAAGTCTTATTAATGCTTATACAAGTCTTATTATTGTTGAGGCCTTGTTGTATAAGTCTGACCTTGCTACTAGTTTGATGTTGTTAAGCTTAGGAAGTTTTTATATGTCTGATGTTATTGAAGTTGATGTAACTTAAAGTTAGATGTAATTGTTGAAATATTAGTGGTTCGAATTAATATTGGTAAGCACGTCAGAATTGAATGGAAGTAGTGAAGATGCAGAAGGTTAATGAACAAAAGTACTAAAGAAAGGAAGAACTTCATTCATTGAAGAAGTATTTACAAAAGGCAGGCCGAAGCCACTACACTTGGACAAAAAAGTGAAGAAAAATATATGGAGTCCTAAAGCCTTAAAGGGGTGGGGGTTGAGGAGCCACAAAACGTATGATTGCATAAGGAGCCACTTCTTCAGCTGCATCATCGTCTAGTTCAATTACTTGGCTTCCTTTTGCTGGAGTTTGAGGCTCAAGCTCTTCTGCTTCATCCTCAAGAAACTCTGCTCTCAACTTTGAGGTATTGATGCCTTGAATGTTTACCTCCAACCATTCAACCATATACGTGTAAGCGTACCTCCTCTAGTATGTAGCAAAGCTTTTGTATACTTTAGTTAAATGGAAGTTGGCAAGGAAAAGCTTCTCAGCATCAATACCAGCAGTTTGAGACTCATGCCCGGCAGCCTCCACCTTTTCAGTTAGACCAGAAATTCTGGAGCTCAACTCCTCCACCTTTCTATTTAAAGAAGAGTTCTCTTTATTTACCTTCTCCAAGGCCTTCGATGCCAACCTCTGGTGGACATTAGAAGTCTCCACTCGCTTCGTTATAGAGGTGAACCTCCTTCTTCAACTTCTCAATTTCTGCCAAAGTAGAAGCAAGCTTCACAAACTCTTCTTCATTTTTCTTCCTGAGAGCCTCTGCTTGGTATTGTTGGCAGCTTCCTCAGCTTGGGAGGCTTTATTGGTAAAACCTTAATTTTTACTTTAAATGTTTTTAAAGATGGCTTCAGTCTCTATGGCCATACCAAACGCCCTCCTCGTTTGGGCTACCATCGTGGCGAAGACATCAACGATATCTACTTTCTCCATAAAGGATTGCCACTTCTCCGTCTGGTACGTGTGAAAGGTCATAATAGTAGTCTGTACTTGAGGGAAAAGAAGGGCTAAAGCTTTAGATTCAAGCTTATCAATCCTTTTTGCCACAACAAGTTTTGTTTATGGGAGTTTACAAGTGGTTGAGTCACTTGAAGTCCTCTCCTTCTTTGCAGAATCCTGCCTTTGGAGCTCCACGACAATTGGCCTCTTTTGCCCTATAGACGCCGGAGCTATTCACGCTACCGTTAACTTATCCCTTGCTAGGGCCTCAAAGCGAGGGGGTATCATTGGAGCTACCTGATAAGTGTGTTTTGTACACTTA
>CAIGRQ010186224.1:0-11095 GCA_903798375.1 Fraxinus sp. D2006-0159
TATATAATTGAGGTTATTACTTTATTGAACATTACTTTATCGATATTTAACTGTATAGGTAAATCCATACTTGAACTTGAAAAACTATTGTGATACTAGTATACTAGTAGCATTATATTATTACTGCTAGAATGTCGTTATATTATTTTCATTATTGTAAGTACGCATGTCACATTAGCTATATTATTAACTTGTTACTTGCTTCACATTAGCAATATTGTCACGGTAAGCTGTGCAGTCATGTTCTTTACTATAATACATGATATGTTCTACGTCTTGGACAAGTTTGATCTTATATTATTTTACTTTATCATCATGAGTATTTGAAGGGGTCCTCTATAAATGTTTCCATTTGCGATATACTCATCTATCTATTGAAAATCATAGAGAATCCTCCTTATTTGAAATCTTTCGTGCGAAAGCCCTCTACCGTCAATATTCGTCAGATTTATCGTTAAAAAGGTTAGAAAAAGTCAAAATTAAAAAGGCATAATTTCAATTCAGTACCTAAACTTTTTAGTTTTTTTTACAAATTAAATCCAAATTTTCTATATGTACTCCTACAATCCTAAGGGTGTGTTTGAGCCACATTATTTTGGAAGAATGTATTATGGAATAATTGATTGATGGAGAATGTGTGGTTGAAAAAGAAGGAAAAATTATTGATGTGATAGAAAATATTATTTTATTAAAAAATATGTGGTTAAAAACGAGTAAAAGAATGAGAATAAAATTTTGATATGTACCAAACAGGGGCTAAATTTTTAAAACTCTATTTTTCACCCCCCCACAAGGATTGTTTAATTTAATGGGTTCGAGAATTCTATATGTTTCGAGTGACTCATAAATATAAATATAATAAATGTACATACCTGGTTCACGTTAAGTTTTACATCCCCCTCACATTGGGGGTGGGTCTGCAAGGGTGGGGCTCACAATCTCGGCCCCACCCCCATGTGAGGGGGATGTGAAATTTAATGTGAACCAAGTGTGTACATCTAGAATGATTCATATAAATGTTACTCAAATATCCACTCCTAAAACTTATAAGTTAGAGAGAGTACAACAATGGCAACACAATAGTAATCACTTGTGAATTTCTTGGTGTATATCTGCGATTCAATTTCCATTCCTCTGCTTCTCTTCTCAAATGTCTTGGACTTTCAGTTTTTGATGGGGGACGTTTTGCGATTTACGGGATGGTAGTGGTTTAAGTTGGCGGCGGCGGTTGCGGTAGTGTTTTGGGCCTGTTTTGGTGATGTCGTTCCATCATAATGTCTCTCTCTACATGAGGCGAGATGAATGGTGGTGGTCGATAGTAATGGATGTTGCCGGAAGTGGTGTTCTCTGTTTTTTTTTAAAAAGAGGGCTTTTTATTTTTTATTTTTATTTTTTTTGGGGAAGAAGATGAAGTCGGTTGGGGTGGAAAATAAAATTTTAAAAAATTGTGAGTATAAACGACACATAAAAAAATTGGATTTAATTTGAAAAAAGATAAAACGTTTTGAGTATTGAATTGCTATTATTCCTTTTTAATTTTGATATTCTTTTACTGTTTTTAACAACAAATCTAAGTCATAGTATTGGGTTTTTTATGCAAAAGGTTCAAATATGGGGTTTTCTGCGATTTCAAATAGATAAGGGGTAATAACGCAAATGGAAACGTTTATAGAGAGATTTTCTACTATTAATCCTTATATCATATTGGTTTAGTTCATGTTACGGAGGAGATCCTACCAAAATTTTGGAGTCATAGTGTGATAGCTATCTTTCAAAGCTACCTGTAAAATCCCATCTCTTCAAAGTTGATACGAAAAGCCCTCAACATTACATCTCTCGGTGCTATCTATGAAGTCTTGTCTCTTCGAGGCAATTCAGGCTCATTCAAATATTTCAGAATTAGTTCGTAAGTCCTCACTTATTAGAGTGATCATATTCTAGAGGCTATCTATAAGTCTTCATAACTCGAAATTTATTTGTAAGTATTCATTTGTTCATGACATATCACATTTTCGAGGCAATTCATAATTGATATTTTAAATTTCGACCCCACAAAAGTGTACAATTCAGACTTGGAAACTATTATTGTATCCATAAATTATGTGGCATGTACTGATGAAGAGGGGTGCATCGATAATGTCAACTGGAGGCTTGGGCATGGGTCCATTCCGTAGTCCATTTTGGTCCATTTCTCTCCCTCTATATAGGTGAGTTCATTTTACAATCAAGGTAATGTTACTCTGATCCTCTCTAGGTCCTCCTCAACAATATCTAGCACACATTCTCTTTCGTTCGACCATTGATTAGACCATCAGACTGCAAACGATCACCTGATGTTTTTCTAGTTGATGACATTTGCATCTACTGTGTGTTCCAGCACATGCAAGTGATGCCAGGTAGATGGGAAGTGGCCGAGAATCTTGGCCTTGTGTCTCGCCGAATTTCGAGGTCAACAAATATAAAACGGGAAAATTGAAAATTACGATGAAGGGATGGTGGGGTTACCTCTAGTAAGGTGACCGAGTGCAATGGAAGTATTTCTTGGCTGCTAGAGATGGATTCAACTCAGGAATAAAATCCTTAATTATAGATGAAATCAAAGAGGACACGCTTTGAGCCACTGAAGAACCTCTGCTAGTATTAATCTCGTTCTCAAAGTTTTTTTTTTCATTATCAATCTTGAGAACGTTTAGTGGTTCTTCAGTTGTGAATGAATCTCGATAGTGATTTGTTAGGTAATTGCCTCAAAAATATCTAGCACACATTCTCTTTCGTTTGACCATTGATTAGACCATCAAAGTGCAAACGATCACCTGATGTTTTTCTAGTTGATGACATTTGCATCTACTGTGTGTTCCAGCACATGCAGGTGATGCCAGGTAGATGGGAAGTGGCCGAGAATCTTGGCCTTGTGTCTCGCCGAATTTCGAGGTCAACAAATATAAAACGGGAAAATTGGAGACAAGTAATTACTTTCGAAAATTACGATGAAGGGATGGTGGGGTTACCTCTAGTAAGGTGACCAAGTGCAATGGAAGTAGTTCTTGGCTGCTAGAGATGGATTCAACTCAGGAATGAGATCCTTAATTATAGATGAAATCAAAGAGGACACGCTTTGAACCACTGAGGAACCTCTGCTAGTATTAATCTCGTTCTCAAAGTTTTTTTTTTCATTATCAATCTTGAGAACGTTTAGTGGTTCTTCAGTTGTGAATGAATCTCGATAGTGATTTTCATCAGACATGATTGCAACTTTACATTTGATAGGAAATGAATTAAAATGTAGGAATAGGAGAAATATGGACTTGGGATGTAAAACTAAGTCGGGATACTGGGGTCAGGTTGAGGACTGTTTTGGACAGGTAATCTAAGACCCCGTTTGACACCCATTAATTTCTCTTTCTCCTTCTTATTCTCATTTTTCATTTCAACCACACATTCTCCCCATAAAATAAATGAGTTTTAAATTTAAATTTTAAAATGATTTTAAGCCCCTGTTTGGCACCCATTCATTTCTCTTTCTCTTTCTCATTCTCATTCTCATTTTTCATTTCAATCACACATTCTCCTAATAAAATAATATTACACACAAATCAAAAAAATTTCATCGCTTTTCCACCACACATTTCTTACATCAATCACTATTCCAAAAATTATTTCTACTAAAAATGGGTTTCAAACAGGTAATCTAAGTAGAAAGATGCCGTATTCCTGATTCGTAGAGGGTGTGAACCTATTTAAAAATGTCTACCAATAGAAATGGTTAGATTTGGGACTTGGGAGTGTGCATATTTGCAATATGCAAAGTCCAAACGCGACATACTATCTAAAACTGGACGAATATGATATTTATCACTAGTTATAAGAATAGCATTACTCAACATTGAGCAAGAAAGATATGATTTATACCTTCGTAATGGATAAAGTTGAATACTTTATTTTATGCGTTTGTTTTATGTAACCCACATGTGGGATATAGCTCGACTTTTGGCATGCTCAATTAACTACTCATGTGTATATATATTATCATATTTAGAGGTTGTTTGGCACAAATTTAGAAGTGAATTCCATTTTCCCACTTTTCCGTTGTTTGAAAAGTTTTTTTCCTAGGCAAATGGTTTTCCCACTTTTCCTCACACATTCACATTTTCTTGTTTTTCCTCGAAATCATTTTTCCACCTTATGTGGGAAAATGGTTTTCCAAGTTTTTTTTTTAGCAATTGAAAAAAATTCTAGATACAATAGTAAAAAAAATTATCACTTTTATTGATAATTTACATGTAAAACAAAGCCAAACGAATTGTATTCGGTATAGTAAAAAAAATTGTAATTCTTATTTTATTTTTTGGCAATTGGAACAAATTCTAAATCCAATGGTAAAAAAAATATCGCTTTAATAGATAATTTTCATGAAAAACAAAGTCAAACAGATACCAATCTTTCAACATTTTTCAGGTGGAAAATTATACTAATCAAACACAATTAATTATAATTCCTAGTAAAACAAATTTTAGGAAATTCAATATCTTGAAATTCATTTTTTTTCCACACAAATTCCATATTTGCAATCAAACGAAATTGTTACGTGCTCAATGCAATGAATAGTTGAAATTTTATTTGAAGAAAAATGATTTTAGAAAAATTCGTGCGAAACAAGCTCTTAAATTAAAACCAATTAATCTAAACAACTTTTGAGAGTGGTGAATCAAATTAGACAACAGAAGAGAATTGAGCAAAGCAAACTCGATTGTAAAAGAAAATTGTTTTGTATCTGCTTTGTTCGTGCTATGAAATGTTGGAACTAGATGAAACTGAAATTAATGAACAAGAAAAAGAAAATAATAATAATAATAAATGACTAAAAGACCCCTGTTTAGGGTTGCTTTACCCTCGTATAAATATCGAACCAGTAGCCTCTCAGCCCATTTCATCTATAGGATTCGGCGGCGCCTTCTAAACGAATTGATAGACAGATTAATTCCGTGAAGATTTTCGGCCGACATGAGGGCTAAGGTTAGCACAACTTCGTTGATTTGGCTTAATTCAATTTTAGTTTTTTAAGCCCCCGCCCTGTTTTGATTCGTATTTCGATTGATATTTGCTTGTTTCATGATCATCCTTAGCTTCTATGAATGATTGTTATGCGTTCTCTATATTGAAATGTCTTTGCAATCCGTATGCTCTTACATAATTATGAAAATTTCTTACGCGTTCGTACTTTGGTTTTTAATGGGAGCGAGTTTGAAGCTGTTGATTTGAGTCGCATGTAGCACAGTTGTTCTAGTTTTGCCATGGCCTTTATTAGATTATATATCGTCGTGCCAAATATGTGTAAAGACCTATTTATATATATATATTATCTGTGTTCAACTATGCAATTTTTTCTACCAAATTTCTACTATGTTTATATTAGAATGTTGGATGCACAAATCAACAGATGTTACTTGTTTAACTGTGGGTAGCGCTGCGCCTACCTATGGAAAAAATGAGAACATGAAAAGGCGGTTAAGGTTTCACTTGAATTATAAAGTGAGAGAATGTTGGTTCTTAATCTAGAGGGCCTAAAAGGATATGTTCAAACGTGATTGTTATTGCATTGGTAATTTTGGCTCGAAAATAAAATTCTGCGGTGGAGTGTGTGTTGACTATGCACTATACTGTCTTTTAGGTTTGATCTTGTTAAGTTACATTCTTGTGAATTTTACAGTGGAAGAAGAAGCGTATGAGGAGGTTGAAGAGGAAGCGCCGAAAGATGAGACAAAGATCCAAGTAGAGGGTTGGACTAGGATACCTACCTGAGTGGCTTCTTTTGCTTGAACCAGCCTTTTCTTCATTGGCTTTGGTGTTTCGGGTGAATGGAAGGAAGTTCTGCAGAGTGGAGCTGTCTTGTTTTCGATTATGTTCTTACTGAAATGTTTTAGATTATAAAGTATTGTTTTGCATTATCATTTCAAATCTAAACAGAATATGAGACTTGTATTGAACCTATTCTATTTAAGTAATCGTTTATTTTTCTATATTTTGCAGATTTTTGTTTCAGCTTTAGAACTATGCTTGTATGTTGTGCTTGCATTACAGACTCTTAAAAGATGTAAAGTTCGTTTTTCATCATCATTCTTCATAGGAACCAAACAGGATTTTGAGTTTATTGGCAAATAAAACGTGTGATGAAGCATTTTAACTAGTGAGATTATGTTAATAGTTAATTCAATATTTCGTTATTCCTCTCCAATATCCCCCCCCAGTTATTTAGCTATCGTCATTGTCTGCTATCTTTCAACCTTTTTCTTTGTATTTTGTGGTATTGAATTGTCTTTTCTGTGTTATTTTTCGTATTATTGTTTTTGTAATAAGTTTTTAACTGTTTTTTGTTTTTTGAAGTATGTAATAATGTACATGTATATTTTTTCAAATATGCAAAAAGTGGTCTGTGATGACCCCCCAAGGGTTGCTAGATGAAATGGAATGGAGTGAAAGGTTGAGCGCATTGGTGCTTGTTTGGGAGAAATTATAAGTGGTGGAAATTATAAATCACTGGGGGGATAAGTGGGTAGTAGGTTTTACGAAATGTGGTTAAAATTAAAGTGTTTTAGATATGCAAAAATTGGTCTATGATGAGCGCCCAAGGGTTGATGAAATGGAGTGCAAGGTGGAGCACATCGGTGCTTGGTTGGGAGAAATAGGGTGAACCACCTTCACTTTTCTTATACTGATTACTGACTGTTAGGGTTAATACATTTTCTTAGTCTACACCTTTTTCTATCACGGCCCTAGAATGAAGTTGTGAGCTCTAGAGCCTGAAACTCTTGACACAATACTGCACTTCGTCATCATTTTCAGTATCTATACAATATATCGCCCTTTGATCCAGATGACTGGCGATGGTAATTGTAATTGTACAGCATTTTGTACTCGTTCATATGTTCTCCCATCTTTTTGGCTTACAGTGGATTCAACTATGGTTTGACTATTAAAGTTAATAGAAACATGAGGCCGTTCTCTTTGTGTTTCAATTTTGAGTTTTGAATTCATTTTGTATTTTGTATTTTGAGTGTCCATTTTGAGATTGTTGAAAATGTGTTCTTTTCAGCATTTTGAAAAATTATTTTGAAAACACCCAAGACGTGTTTTAAAAATTTTAATTTGATTATAATTGAAAGCACTCCAAACGACATATTTTTGGTTTTGAGTTTTCTTTGTAAATTTTTAACTTGTTTTCAAAAACGTGTTTTCGAAAATAGGAAAGGGAATGCATTTTCATTGTTTTGAAAAATCAAAAATAAAAAACAACTTGAAAACGGTAAAGAGAACAATCCCAAATTTTTTTTCTCCCTTATTTNAAAACGCGTTCTTTTTGTCATTTTGTAAAATTATTTCTCAAAACACTTGCTTCAAAATGCGTTTACATTGTTTTCCATGTTTCCCATTCTTCAACCGAAAAACGGCCCTCCAGAGCCACCGTCTTCTACCTCACAAATCGATCACCACCCATCAGCTAGACCATCAGATCCCAGCATCATTCGAACCCTCTGACCTCCCTCTACAACCTTCACAGATTATTTGGTCGAAAATCAGCCAAAACAACCGCGCCACCATTCATCGTTTCGACCTATAAACACCGTCACCGATCACCTTTCTGATCGCGGATCACCACCAATCCACTCCTCTCAACAAGGCACATCCAATACTACCATGAGTCACCTTCGATTATCTCCAGAATAGGTTGATCTTATGGAAGCCACCTTCGATTATCTCCAGAATCAGTTGATTTTATAAAAGCCGTAGCCGTGGTTGGAGATGTCTAGGGGTGGTAAATCGACCGGTAGTGGTGCGCGACCTTGGGCGTTGCCGGATGTTGAGATTCTGGCAGAAGCAGTTTGTGCCGAATCAGTTTTTGAGGATTTTTTTTTATCGATTTTGGCATATGATTGAATTATTGTTTGTGTGGTAATTGAAGAGGGGATAGAGGGCTTCACAATGGTATATTAATCCGGCCATTTTGGAGGAGGTTGGCCGGAGTTTAGAGGGTTGGAAAGTGGCGGTGGAGTGTGGCTTGGCAGAAGACGGGGAGACGTTATGGCTTGGCTGTTTCCCGTGTTTTCCACTGGCTTTCAGTTTTGTGAAGAAAACGGCCAAAACGGCATTTTGGTCGTTTTGCGTTTTCTTCACAAATTTTTTTTTTTTTTTTTTCGAAAATGAGAAAGATAACGCGTTTTCACCGTTTCGAAAAATTGAAAACAGAAAACGACAAAGAGAACGCCCCTTATCCTTTCTTTTCATTCCAGCTGAAATGTTGAATTTTTGGTTACAGCCATTTACAAACCATCAAGGTCTACTTGAGTTGGTAGTAACTTGTTAAACTCGTTAATTGGTTCTGTTCCAATCAGTTATCTGAGCCCAGTTTTAGCTGTCTATGGGATAATTTGGATGCAGACGAGTGCAGTTATGACTTATGAATAGAGCTCGTTGGCTTTGCTGAATTTGGTTCATAAAGTACCTTCATGAACAATGTTATTGGGTTTCTGTATCTTGTTTGGATTCTTCTGGGTACTTGTCTCTGAAAATAATCTAGACTGCAAGCTGTTTTTACAGAGCTTGACACACTGGATGACAATCTTTATCGAAATGGCCCGTTATGCCTCAGTTAGACTTTCTCAAGAGGAAAGTTGCCTGTCTAGTTGATTCGACAATCCCACTGAAATGGTTCTATGTAAATCACGTAACTGACACAGTTTCTCACACTTTCACATTTCGTAATAAAACTACGTCATGGGGCCAAAGTTATTGAATCAAAGAGAGGCCACACCAAAACAAATCTCGCAAGGCTCAATAGGAAATACAACTATTTCACATAAAAGAGATAATAGAGATCGAAAGAGAGAGAGACCCCGTGTCCACAAATTACATAACAGACGGTGAATCATTCCCACTCCGTTTGCATAGCTGAAATACACAGCCAGCAACCTTTAAGTGTGCGTCCACCAGATGCAAATATAACTTGCTAGAGAAACAAANAGAGAGAGAGACCCCGTGTCCACAAATTACATAACAGACGGTGAATCATTCCCACTCCGTTTGCATAGCTGAAATACACAGCCAGCAACCTTTAAGTGTGCGTCCACCAGATGCAAATATAACTTGCTAGAGAAACAAACTTAAAACAAAAATCACAATGCATCAAAACTTTTTAACAGAAACAAAATTTCTACCAATTCCACCGTTCAACTACCTCCCTCGTTTAAGAAGATCAGATGAGGGGGAAAGAAAGCCAAGAAAGAATAATAAAAAACTGATGTCCATCCGATGCATTTAAAAAACTCCTTCCCACCCCACTCGAAATATAAAAGCCTACATGGGAAACATCTTTCTGTACTGTACGTTTCTACTTCTCTCTACAGTCTCCTACCAATATTGCACAATAGAGCATCAAAATAAGCTCCCGTCAAAGAAAGTGAACACACACGATTACACTGTAACAAACATACACAGTCAACGTGTCTTAAAAGGATTATTTTGCTTTTTATAGCAAAAACCGGTATCTTTCATGTAATCAGGCTTCATTCACCCGCTGAAGAACTTCTTCCAATAAAGCACCAATGTCAGCATGACAAGAATACTGACACCCTAAACAGTTGCCATGGCAAATCTATTTTGTGAATCCTTCTCAATAAGGCACCAGCAGACAGACAATCACGAGCCACCACTTTCTCCCCCCTGACTACTAAGACCCAGCACGGGCATGGACCGCTGTGCAAAGTCCAAGAGTAGTTTCTTTTGCTGCTCACTTGTGTGGGGAAGACTTGCACGTAAGAGTTCGACAGGCATTTCTTTACTGATTGCTGTGGCTGCATCAGACCCAGTGACAGCTGGAGAGGCCCGTGAGAGGGAAGATTGCATAACAAAGTCATATTTATTAAAGCAGTACTTTGTGAGAAGGCCAAAGAATGCATCAAAAGAGGCCTGCCAAAACATCCTGTTAGTCATACTGCAGCTGCCAGAAGCATTAGGATCCATCAGAAGCTGAGTTGCTCTCTCAAGAACAGATTTAAGTAAAACAGAAGCTCCATCTCCAGCTGCGCTTCCAACTGGACGTAGAGGCGGATGCTCTGCTGAACAAACCACTGATGCAAGGCACGCAGCAAGAGCTTTAAGCTCCATACCTTGAACACAAGATGACACGGTCCTAGTGAGTTTTACAGCTGTTTCGGAGGCACCAGGATCAGGAGGAAGTCCGCCAAACAAGAATCTCAGATGACGGAAGATGGTCATACAGACTACTCGAGTCAGTTCACCATCAGGAGTAAGAAGTTGAAGGTACCGCGATAGGAGTTTCCGGCCCTTAGGAAGGGAAACTAACCTTAAGAACACCAGATCATCTTTAGGAGCCAAATCCACAGTGTGGCCATTTTTGCCAAGGGGGTCTACAAGCTGAAGCGATGATGCTAAACCTTCAAGCAGAACCTGTCTCCGCTGTCTCAAATGGGACCCACCATCTTGTAGCTGATTAAACTGTAGGAATCGGTCAATATCGTCAACTTCAAGGAGGAGGCAAATGCAATCCTCAATAGTCACCCTAGCCACAAGCATTGGCTCCTGATCCAAAGGCTTTTCAACCGCTTGCTGTTCAGCACTAGCACTGCCAGATGAATTTGGGGAAGCAACTTCAAGAAGTGGGCGAGGCCTGTGTATTGAAGAGAAAGAAACCCTCCCAAGAGCATCAACCTGGAGAAAAGCGTGTGGCTCATTGTTAGCACGAGCTCTGGAAGAACTATCCTTCAATATTGTCGGGCAGAAATGATGTTTCAACTTTGCACCAGCAGATTTCTTTGCCAGACAAGCTTGATGGTAGTAGTCATCAACATAAGGATCATTACTGTGAGTAGCAGCAAGCTGCATCCTGAGAATGTTTTCAATTTCATCAGTTGACATATATTTGGATTTGAACTTTGGCCACCCATTATCACTCCTCTGGCTGCCAAAATCAGAACCATGCTGAGGATAAAACCCTTGCCTATTTTTCAGCATTGAAATAGTTCGCTGATCTCTAAATTCAGCCAACCCAAGCATGTCGAAGTTGTTCATCATGGGTGGTGAT